>BHFT01026839.1:0-73399 GCA_004320025.1 Laticauda laticaudata
AATTCCAGCTGTGTGCAGAAACACCCCTCCCCCAGGTTCCAAGCAGACTCACAGGTACATGAGGAGGGTGCCGGCCATCACCAAAAGGAACCTGCTCATACTGGAGTAAAAATAAACGATGTTGACGAAGACATAGAAAAGGGTGGCCGAATAGAGCCAGTCTAGCCAATCGCGGTTGACTTCTTCGTCTCCCTCCATGAGGGGTCCTCCCTGGGCATTCATGCGCAGGTTTTGGTTCACTCCGGGGTTGGCTTGAGGGGGAGCATTTTGTTCTACGGGGGCGTTTTCGGCAGGAAAAGGACCAGGGAGAGGAGCTGGAGGGGTCACCGGAGCCACTGAGATCTCCTGGGAACTTCGCGCAGAGGACAAATCCCCCGAATGAGCGTTGGCAGCCATGCTGGAGAGAGGGGAAAAAGGGACATAAAAAAACACTCCCTTCGTGCTGAAATAAAGGCATGACTATGAAGTACTAATAGCATTAGTGGAGCAGCTGGTGAAATCCAAATGTATTCTAAATCAGCAAAGCTGGCTGGGGAATTCTGGGAGTTGAAGTCCACAAGTCTGAAAGTTGCCAAGGTTGGAGACCCTTGTTCTAAATTATAACATGGGGGGGGAGGAGATGCTGGCTGGGGAATTCTGGGGGGTCTTAAAATTGACATGGAAAAATTGGGTTTTACCAATTAGACAGATTTCTTGTTATAGAAATGGCTAGTTTATACTATTATGTAAAAGTATGAAGTTGATGTTAATGCCTTATTCTATTGCATCAGAATTCAATGTTTTTTTTTTCTTTTTTACCTTTTCTTTCCCTTCCCTATTTCCCTATTTATTTTTGTATTTGTATTATTTGGGGGTCCCCAAATTTGACGACTTTAAGACTTGTGGACTTCAACTCCCAGAATTCCTCAGCTAGCTATGCTGGCTGAGAAATTTTGGGAGATGGAAGTCCATAAGTTGCCAAATTTGGAGAACTCTGTTATAAACTAAAAAAAAAACTTGTTTAAAATTTGACATGGTAGAGAAACATTGGCCTACTGAAAATTGCAAAATTCTGCATTACTGCAATTGTGGCTAAAAAATTTGCTGGGTCCAAATGCCCACAAGAAGAGGTTTTTTTGCCACACGGGCCAATTTATGAAGTCTGGATTTTTTTAAAATTACTTTTCTATGTGTTGTCTCTATCTAGCTACCATCTTCTTTACTTAAGTTTGGTGGATTATTGTAAAGCCAGTGCATGTATTCTCAAAAAAACTGACATTGCTCACTTATATTGACAGCTTTTGTACAACTGGAAGATTTTGAAAAATGTGCCATGAATTTCGTGTGCCACGAACAGCTTAGCATGTGACTTCAGACGTAAAAAGATTGAAGACGAAACTTACTATTGCATGTAGTATTGCCTTGTGTAGAGCTGATGGAACCAGATTTGCAACATGTGATACGTGGTGTAGGATGAATAACTGGAGCTCATAGCTTGAAAAGGAGGAGGAGTCACTGGAGAGCTGGTGGAGAAGACACAGACAGAAGGCTGCCATTACAGACCATCTTTCCATTACAACTATAATTGAATAGACCAAGTTTACAACTGTTTTTGTGGTGGTTGTTAAGCCAGCCCATCATTTGCTATGGGTTGTTTCGCCAGAAATCTGAAGTACAGGTAGTCCTTGAATTACAACAGTTCATTTAGTGACTGGTTCGAAGCTACAACAGCACTGAAAAAAGTGACTTAATGAACGTTTTCCACACTTATTACTGTTGCAGCATCCCCATGGTCACGTGATCAAAATTCAGAGGTTTGGCAACTGGGTCTGGGAGAATTTTGGGAGTCCATAAGTCTTAAAGTTGCCAAGCCTGGAGACCTCTGTTGTGAGCTCTCAACACCCACAAAAATTTAACATTACAGTCAGCTTGTTCCATTTCTTCATGGTAGGAAAATACTAGCCAATTTCATAAATACTGATATTTGGGTCTTGGCTTTTGGCCTCAGGAAGGAAAATTTGTCCTGTTCCTTTTCTTCCACCTTTCTATGGACATCAACCAATAAAAAAGAGGCCTAGGAGCCACCCTCTTTACTCTCACATCTAAGGATAAAACGTAGACAGCCCTCTGATCAGAAAACCCTGATGGATTCTCTGGTGCTGGTATGTGGTATTTCATAATTTGGCATAAGGGTTTAAGTCTAGAGAGAGTGCCAGTCTGGTCTATTGCAGGGTTAGTCCAACTTTGGCAACTTATAGACTTCATCTAGCAGAATTCCCTGGACACCATGGCTGTCAGGGGAATTCTGGAAGTTGGAATCCAAAAATCTTACAAGTTGCCAAGGTTTGACATCCCTGATGTAATAGTTCTGGCATCAGGCTAGAAAGCAGGAGACCATGAGTTCAAGTCCCATCTTAGCTATGAAAGCTAGGTGGGTGATCTTTCAGTCCAACTAAGTTCAGTTTTGTTGTTGTAGGGAAACTAGGAGATGATGTACGAGACATGTTAGCTGCCTTGAGTTATTTGTAAAAAATAATACAGGCAGGATACAAATCAAACTAAGTCCCATCACCCTGAGAGTCTTATGTGGTTGAATTTAACACACTACAGAAAATGAAACTCAGCTGAGGCATTGATAGGGTATAAAAAGATGAAGTCCCAGAGCTTGGAGAAGCAAATACACAGCCCAGAAGTAAACAGAAGGTTTCTGTACCAAAGCCAGGAAAGTACGTGGCCATAAAGTTACCAAGCCTGGAATTCAAATCACAGATGACTGCAAGTTGAGTCACAGAAACGGGACCGGTTTCAAACCAAAAAAGAAAAGAAGTCCACTTGCCATGACTCAAATTCCCAGCCAACTCTACCTGGTTGACGGAGAATTTTCATCATCAAATCACAGATGTTTCTGCTTTTCACCCCCAAAATAAGAACTTGGATGCTCAAATGTACCTCATGCCAGCTTGCTCTGTGGTTACAGGTGGGCCTGCAGCAACCTGTTCTTGGCTGGGCGCAGGTCCAGGAAGGTCCGAGGGATTTTGGCCCAATGCTGTGGACTGCTGCTTGGCTTCAGCCACCTAAACCAACAAAAATTAACTGCTGCATTTTAAAACAGGCTTCAAAAGGTTCCAAGTGTTCACCTCCATGTCAGACTCTCACAGTAGCCCTCTAAATCAAATGATTTTATTTACAATATTTAGAATTTATTTAGAAATTTTATATTGCCGCCTACTCGCACATGGCAACTCAAAGACAGCTTCCAAGGATATAAAAACACCATATAAAAATAAAATCACCGATCCCATTCGAGCAACAACACACATTCAATACTAGCCATTTAACGGGCTCCATCCCACTCTGGGTTGCCCTGGCCCCATTTTGTCGGGAAATCAAAGGTAATGAGGAAAGGATAATTTAGTTGTTGGAAAAAAAACATCTCAAGACCATAAAATTTGGTCTTCCCCAATGTCTCCATTCAACCTATAGAATCATGGCTGGGTTCACCCGTTCTGCTAGGCCAAACACAGCCAGGAAGCCACACTTTCCTGAGGCTGCATAACACGGAAATTGGACTGCTGTGATCAACAAACCAGAACTAGAACCATGCCTGTCTTTCTGTGAGTTCACCCGTGTCAGTTTCTGACATGCTAGAACATTTATTTCTCATGCCTGGCAACCTTAAGATGTGCCTGGCTGGGGAATTCTGGGAGTTGAAGTCCACACACCTTACAGTTTCCAACCTTAAGAAACTGTCCCAGAAGAACCTACAGACCCAAATCCCTGTTTTTAGCACTGCTGATCAAGAAAACCTAACCATCCTTCAATCCCTCAGGTGGCTCACCTGGAAGACCTTACATCCAGCCATCACCTGTACCTGTTGGACATCTTCCCCCACCTCCACCCAAAACCCCCATAATGGATGGTTACAATATAGAAATCTAGCCCAGATCACAAAATATTTGATCCCAAAAGTGGGTGATAAGCTAATATCTCAAATGTCCGCTTTTCAATACCTTCACATCAGTTCCTGGCATCGTCGGCAGATTCTTAGAGTTGCACACCAAATGGAGAGCATGAACCGCCTCCTGCTGAAACAGGAAGCATTAATTAAAGTTTCAAAAAGGATCTCAGGAGCACATTTTGTGGATGCTCCGTTAATTGCTGAAAGCAAAAGGCTAGCAGGGCATACGCCACGTACCTTGGTGAGGACCTCTTGCAGAAAAAGATGGTCGGGCAACAACTTTCCAGAGTAGATCAACCTCTGAGTATCTTCAGGCTTGGAAGAGACAAAAAAACAGTTTTAACCATCTTTTTTTTTCTTTTTTTCCAGAACAAGATTCCTCATTCTTGTAAATGTGCAAGCATGCATTTTTGTTGTTGTAAATGATAAACAGTTGATCTTTGGACGACCAGCTGAGCGATGACCTTTAGGACACTTCTGAAAAGGAAAATATTTCCCCTTTGAGTGAGATTGCTGCTGGATTGCAGTTGTTTCCTCTGTGGCTGAACTGCACAGGGAGATTTTAGTCTTTCGTCCATAGGCTTAAGAGAACAAATGCCAATTGCACAAGAGAGTTTACAGAAGGAGCAAGTGATGAAACCACAGGAGATCTGACTTACAACAGTTCATTTAGTAACCATCCAAAATTACAACCACACAGAAAAAAGTGACTTAATGACTGTTTTTCACACTTATGACCGTTGCAGCATCCCCATGGCCACATGATCAAAATTTAGACGCTTGGCTAAATAGTTCTCATAGTTATGTCATAACTCATAGTTATGACAGTTACAGCATCCCGAAGTTATATGATCCCCTTTTGTGACTTTCTGACAAAGTTAATGGGGTAGCTAGATTCACTTAACAGTTACTAATTTCAGTGATTCACTTAACTGTGGCACAAAAGGACATAAAATGAGGCAAAATTCATTTAACAAATTTCCCACTTAGCAACAGAAATTTCAGGCATTTATCTTAATCATTGACATCTTTCAGTAAAGTTTGTCACGTACACTTTTCTTTGATTACTAAACAGCAGCTGAAAGTCGATTTCTATAGGCCTCTTAACTTTCAGATAACCCCTGCTTTGTCTTTAAGCCAAGGCACTATCCTTAGAAATTCACTGCATTATTTTAGAAGTGAAGACTGGTTTCTACCAGTTCCCAACCAACAACTCTTTCAAAGTCGCTTCCACACCCACAAATGTGGAGGCTATCAACCTGGGGGTCTGGCAGTTCTGCACCTTGGGTTTCCTGCATTGGTACAGTTTTATGGGCAGAGTAAAACTCAATTTTCCCTGCTCCAAACTTCACTAAAGAAAATCCTTGGGCGGAATATTAAACATCAAAGCAGAAAAAGTCCAAATCCTAACACACCACTGTACAACCAACGTGCCTTGTTGCAGGTCAGGGTTCTCAAGAGGTCAACTGGGCTAAGCTGGCATGTAAGGCCAAAACGGATGGGCAATGGGCAACATGGAGCTGTGCCACCCAGCCTACCTTACCAGTGGCCTTGGGGAATGACGTTGCTACCAAATAACTTCTCAAATTCCTGGAAAGGTCACATGCACCACCCAGCCTTGGGACATTTTGTATTGAAACAATCTCTTGCATTGTTTTAAGATCTTTTTTTCTCATTCCTTTGCATTCCCTGTTGCATGCAATGAAAACTTTTATTGCTTCCAATGCTGTTCCACCAGGCAATTCCAATCCAGCCTAACCTTGTTGTTATATGGCCAAAGTATTTAACCTTTGTAGTATCAGGAAAGGGGAAACAGTTTCCAAAATATAGAAATACACAAACATTAACTATGAAACTCTGCTGAAACCTCTCTTCTCCTTTTGAGTTAATTTCAAACAAAGAAAATACTAGCAGTTGGCTCTCAGTTGCATCATCTGCTCTGCAAAGCAAATAAGTGTCAAAATTTTGTTTTGTAGGAAGAAAGATACCAAAAAAAATAATAATCATAAGCTATATTTTTCCTGCTTTAACCACTAGCTTTAGAAAAACAGTCCAAAATTTCTGAATATTAACAGAAGTTATTCACAGGAAGATTATTTTTTTTTTTGGGGGGGGGAATCAAATTATGTAGGACAAAATGTTATTTCTTTTTCCGTTCAGATGATCTTAGTCGTTATGTTTTATAATAAACTGATGGCTGATGTGGAAAAGGCACTTATTTCACTGTGGCCCCATGCCATAGAAAGGTACATTTCTCAAAAGCAAGACACCCAGCCACCACAAAGAAATATTGAAAGTTCTGATCTGATTAATAGAATAAAGGGTCCTCTGAGGTCTTCCAGTCCAACCCCAGCAGAGACTCTGGCCTATGCCATGCTGTACAAAAAGGCTGTCCAATCTCATTAAAAACCTCCAGTGATGGAGCACCCACAATGTCTGGAGGCAAGCCATTCCTCTGACTAATTGTTTGCTCTCCAAAGCATCAAGCATCAACACACCCAGCAAAATGTCATCATTCTAAACAATATGAACAATTTCCATGAAAATATTGCAGGAAAAGTGGGCCACGCCGGTTTTCTCCACAGAGCCAAACCCACGCAAGGATTTTATTATTTTTGGAAGGGAACTCCTTCTACAGCCAAACGTAACTCAAAAGGAGTTTTTTTAAAAAATCAGGATAATTCCTTACCCATTATTCAGATTTTTTTTTTTTTTTTAANTTCCTTACCCATTATTCAGATTTTTTTTTTTTAAAAAAAAGTTCAAAATACATAAAGGACATCTAGTACAGGCAGGCAATGTCATGAACAAGAAATTCCTTTAAAATTGTTGGATGCTCCAAAGTCCAGGAGCTGATAAAACCTTGACAGGGGCTCATACCCTGCTTAGCTCTGGGATGGCACACCACTAGGAAATCTCCAACAAACAGGAAGGGCAAAATCCATTTTGGAGAAAAGCAACTTCCTAGAATTGCTACCAGAAATTTTCTCAGAAAGACCCTGGGATAAATCGGCAACTACATGGATTTTTTTTTTTTTACAGATGCAACAATGATCCTTGCTCTGCATCATGGGGCCAGAGCCAATGCACTCTGTGCATGCTCAGAAATCCACTGGGATAAACCACAACCCTGCAAAGAGATCAAGTGCATTTCAAACGCGACTTTTGAACGCTCCGAATTGCACCCAGCAGAGGAAATGAGCTCTGCACTTGCTCAGAAACTCCATCCCCCCCATGGAGCCGGCGCAAGTCAGGAAGCACAGAAAAGGGGAAGGGAGACCAAGCGGGGTGGAGACTCAAGGTTATTCCCAACCCAGCGCCACGTTGGAGGAAGGCCAAAGGGTTTCCATGCTGGCAAGGGGACAACACCCATCATCCCCAGCCGCGTCGCTCTACTGTCCAACACGGGGGCTGGGGGAGAGAAAGGAAGGTCAGCGAAGGACTCCCAAGCCCATCTCAGGGACCCCCAAGTCAGGAGAAAAAGCGCTTAAAGCCGCTTTGAAACCCTCTCCAGCCTTCGTCGTCGGGCCCCTTCCTGGAAACCCACCCGGAGGCCCGCAAGTATCTTGGCACGCCATCCCCAGCCAGGAAGCCGAAATGGGATAGACTGCGCCCGTCCGAGGAAGCTCCACTTCGCGGGAGGGCGAGCGCGCACGCGCGTTTCAGAGCTCACCGGTTCATCTGGGTGAAGGTGTCGCAGCTCCGCCTTGAGGCGCCGGACACTCCAGGAGCGCCGGGCCGACAGAAGCAAGTCCGGGTGCCGCTGCGCGGGGCTCTTGACGACGAGGCCCACCTCCTCCACCTCTTCGGCTTGCCGGCTTTCCATCCTCCTCGAAGGCCTCAAATTCCTCCCGCTTCCTCCCCCCGACAAAAACCCTCCTCGGTCTACGACGACGTCAACCGCCTCAGGAGCGGCGACGGCCGCTTTTATAGCCTCGCGGGCGGCTCAGGCTACGCCTCACGCATTATGGCGACGTCGCTGTGGCCGCCGAGGATTGGCCTCCAGGACGAGCTCGCGTCGGACGTGGACCTATCAAGGAGAGGCCGCTGGGCAGGAAAGGGCGGAAGGGAAAGCGCGATAGGGCATGGGAGGAGGCCGAACGCCACTTGTCAACCCGGAGGCGGGACGTTGATCTTGGTTGGTGCACGGCGCACAGCGTCACCTTTTGGACTCCCACTCCCACAGTTCCTTGCCATTGCCTTGGTCGGCGGGGGTGGATGGGAGTTGAAGTCCGCAGTCTCTTTGCGGCCTTCCGCATTTCGTAATTCTTGTTTACTGTTGCTGGTGCGTTCCCACAAGAAACAAGGCTGAACTAAAATTAGGTTGCCTGTGATTCAGCAGCCTGTGGTGGGGATGCACCCAATTGCCTCAGAACGAGGCATGTGCCAAGCAGTCACACTGAACTGTATTAAAAACTCTGTCAAGGACCTTGGAGTACTCGTCTCTAATGATCTAAGGGCCAGAGCCCACTGTGACAACATTGCCAAAAAGGCATTAAGAGTTGTTAACCTAACCTTCTGTAGCTTCTTCTCTGGTAATATTGTGCATGGGTCCCCAAATTTGGCAACTTTAAGACTTATGGACTTCAATTCCCAGAATTCTCCGACTGGATTGCTGCAAGGGGAATTCTGGGAATTGAAGTCCGGATGACTGAACAGTAGCTGAGGGGGTGAAAGTATCCTTGGGATACCTCAGTGGGCAGCCCTGGGCAGGCAGCCCTACTATCCTTCTCTGGAAGGAAGGAAGGAAGGAAGGAAGGAAGGAAGGAAGGAAGGAAGGAAGGAAGGAAGGAAAGAAGGAAAGAGAAAGAAAGAAAAAGAAAAGAGAAAAGAAAGAAAAAGAAAGAAAGAAAGATGTTTTTGACCGGGGGACCCCAAACTCAGCAACTTTAATATTTGTGGACTTCAACTCCCAGAATTCTCCAGCCAGAATTCTGAGAGTTGAAGTCTACAAGTTTTAAAAGTTGCCAAGTTTTGAAACCACTGAACTAAAGCATACAAAACATTTGCTCAGCTAATTCTTGAATACAGCTCATCCGTCTGGAACCCACACTGCATATCGGACATTAATACAATCGAGAAAGTCCAGAGATATTTCACGAGGAGAGTCCTCTACTCCTCTACTTGCAACAGAATAATTTACGCCACCAGGCTTGAAATTTTGGGCTTGGACAACTTAGAACTACGCTGCCTTCAGTCTGACCAAAGCATAGTCAATAAAATTATCCATTGCAATGTCCTACCCATCAAAGACTACTTCAGCTCCAACCTCAACAATACACAAGCACACAGTAGATACAAATTCAAGGTAAACTGCACCAAACTCGATTGCAGGAAATATGACTTCAGCAACAGAGTGGTCAATGCCTGGAATGCCCTACCTGACTCTGTTGTTACATCCTCTAACCCCCACTCCTTTAATCTCAAACTACCCACTACTGACCTCACCCCATTCCTAAGAGGTCTGTAAGGGGCGTGCATAAGTGCACCATCGTGCCTATCATCCCTGTCCTAATGTTCCCTTTTTATTTGTATCCATTTCTTGCATAACCATGTTTATACTTATATGTGTTACTTAATACATGCTTGACAAACAAATAAATAATAAAATAAATAGATAAAGTATCATGGTGGGTTTGCAACTTTGCACGTTGCATAACATGAATGCAGCAACTTTTGCAGCCCTTACATCTTTTTAAGAAATGGCAGCTTTTGTCTTTAAATTGTGATTTGGCTGCTGGGAAACTGAGATCCAGAAGAACCTTAGAAGTTGTCTTGTACTACAGAAGTACCTTTATCTATCCTATCAGTTTCCATCCTAACAGTAGTGTTTTCTGAAATTCTTATCTTACTAAATTTAGAATTTATATGATGGAGACTGAAGCAGGAATAGCCAACACTCCAGAAGAGAGGCTTAGGATACAGAAGAATCTTGACAAGACTTCAGCACTGGTCGCTATCTAACAAAATGAAATTCGATGGTGAAAAAAGTAAGGTTCTACGTTTAGGCAAGAAAACCAAATGCACAGGTATGGTAAAGATGCTGGTACCTGGCTCAAAAGTAGTAACTGTGAGAGGGATCTTGGAGTCCAGTGGACAATCACTTACATATAAGCCAGCAGTGTGCTTCATCTGCCAAAAAAGCCAACACACTCCGAGGTTGAATTAACAGAAGGGTAGAATCAATATCACATGAAGTGTTAATACCACTTTATAATACCTTGGTAAGGCCATACCTGGAATATTGTATCCAATTTTGGTTGTCACGATGTAAAACACCATGTTGAGACTCTGGAAAGAGTGCAGAGAAGAGCAACAAAGATGATTAAGGGGCTGGAGGCTAAAATATATGTTGCTGGAATTGGGTATGTCTAGTCTAATGAAAAGAAGAACTAAGTGTAATATGATAGCAGTGTTCCAATATTTGAGGGGCTGTCCCAGAGAAGAGGGAGTCAAGCTCTTCTCCAAAGCACCTGAGGGAAGGACAAGAAGCAATGGGTGGAAACTAATCAAGGAGAGAAGCAACCGAGAACGAAGAAATTTCTTGACAGTTAAAACAATCAGTGGAACCACTTGCCTCCAGAAGTTGTAGATGCTCCAACACTGGAAGTTTTTAAGAAGGGATTGGACAACCATTTGTCTGAGAGTTTCTTGCTAGAATAGGAGTTGGACTAGAAGATTTCCAAGATCCCTTCCAACTCTGTTGTTCAGTTCTGTCAATTGCCAAGTGTCTGAATGATAGGAAATGCAAAATCCTATATTCTTACTCTAAAACAGTTTTCCAATCTTGGCAAGAGGTCCAGACGTCAATTCCTAGAATGGATATGGCTGTGGAATTCTCATAGTCCATACCAGAGTAGGAAAGCTCCATCATATGTTGATGGAATTCAACTCTCTGGTTATTTCTCATGCTGTCAGGGAATGTTGCCATGGTGGTATGCTTCTGCCTGCACACCTTTTATCTTCTCAGGACATGGAGATTGCAACAATGGTATGGTTGCTGCCTTCTTTGTAGACTAGCAGGACTTTGTAGATCTTGCAGGAGTTTTTTGCAAGACCAGAATTAGAGCCCTTGGCAGAAAGAATAACAAAGTTGCAAGGGACCTTGGAGGTCTTCTAGTCCAACCCCGTGCTCAAACAGGAGGCCCTATACGAGTGGTGGCTAACATTTTGGGCTCCTGTGTCAAAAACTGTACACGCACTTGCACGCTCGCACTCACGTGCCAGCACCCAGAAAGCAATGCACACGCCTCCTATGTGTGCACACACAATACCACCCACCCCGCCACCCCCTTACCTGCACTACACCTCACAGCTGACTTTTGGCTGGTTTGTGGCCTTTTTCGGCCTCCCAGAGGCTTGAGGAAGGCTTCTGCATGGTTCTGCAGGCTTTGCAGGCCAAAAACTAATCCCATTTCATCACTTCCAGTATTCTCGGAAAAATAGGAAGTGATAAAACGGGGCTAGTTTTCAGCCTGCAAAGCCTGCAGAAGCCTTCCTCAAGCCTTTGGGAGGCCGAAAAAGGCCTCAAACTGGCCAAAACTCAGCTGTGAAGCAGCTCGCGTGCCGGCACAAATGGCTTTGCGTGCCCCCTGTGGCATGCGGGCCATAGGTTCGCCATCACGGCACTATGCCATTCCCAAAAAGTGGCTATCCAGTCTCTTCTTAAAAGCCTCCACTCATGGAGCAGCTACAACTTCTAAAGGCAAGTTTTACCACTGGTTAATTGTTCTCACTGTTAGGAAAGTTCTCCTTAGTTCTAGGTTGGATCACTCCTACATATGTTTCCATCCATTGTTTCTTATGCTGCTTTCTAATGCTTTGAATAATAGGTTGAGCCTCCTCTTCTTTGTGGTAGCCCCTCAAATATTGGAAGACTGCTGTCATGTCACCTCTGATCCTTCTTTTCTCTAGATTAGCCATATCTAATTCCCGCAACCGTTCACCATATATTTTAGTCTCCAGGACCCAAATCATCTTTGTGGCTCTTCTCTGCACTCTTTGCAAAGCCTCAACTTCTTTTTTGTAATGTGGTGATCCCAAATGGATGCAGCATGAGAGAAGATGAGAAGAACCTTCTCAGTTCAGAGCTGGAAGTAAGAGGTCAATCTCAGGGACCAGAGTGACTGAGCTGGGTGGCCATAAAAATTTGAATGGATGGATGGATGGATGGATGGGACATTGAAACACAGAGGCACACACAGAGAGAGACAGTCAAACACACCCATATAGAGAAGAAAACACCAGGTTACTAAGAAAAAAAGCATCAGTCATCCCTTGATCTACCCACATAAGTTCATCATCTTATCAAGGAGTCACTTCATTTCGTATTGCCCAAATAATGCTGTTGGCATTTTTCTTAATCTGACACAGATCACAAGCACCAAAGAGTGAATTCATTTTTTTCCTCTTTTATTATACAAAATCAAAGGGCCTGTTCCTGATTTCCCGCCTTCATGCAAACACTGTCCATCGTATCTCTAGTTCCCACTAGTTCTATTTGAATCTGAAACCTTCAGATCACTTTACATGGACAAGGATCTTCTATTTACTTTAATTTATAAATGTCTATCTCAGCCTTTATATCTCCATGTTCCTATCTGGCTTGTTTGTAGTGAGATGTTTTCTTATCTACAGTATTTGTTAAGGCCAGGTCACATCCAAGCTGATGGATGCAAAACGTATGTAAAAAGGACAAAAGAGGACGAGAAAACATGTTCCATTCCGTTGTATCCACTCTCAAAAGTGCCCAAAATTTGCATAAACAGAGCGGGACAACAACCGGAAAGGACGTAGCAAGGATGTAAAGCGGATTGCTCCACCGGAAGCCTAGCGGATCTGGAAGCAGATGGAAGTGCGATGGCACGTCCGCAGGGCTTCCAGGGGAGCACAGCGAAGCGAACGCGCAGCGGAAGGAGCGATGCATCACGGAGGCCTAGCAGATGCTCAGTGGATGCCAAAGCGTTCACTGCGATGCCGGGGAGGATGCATGCCGGTCAGCCCCGCGGATAAGAAGGCGGCAGCTCGCAAGCAGGTCAACTATTCAGAGGAAAGACCTCTGCCCAGACACATCTCGCAGCAACAACCATTGGGGAAGAAGAGGAAGCCTGTGCCTCCTGCCAGCCCTGCAAGAAGGAACAGGGCCACCATCCCACCCCCTGGCGCTGGACTCTGCTTCTGCCTGGGCCTCTGCTGGCTGCGGGCTGACTCTTCTGGCTCATGGGCTTTTGCTGGTGCTTGGCTCCTGGTGCTGGGGCTTCTGCTTGGTGCTTACTCTGTGTGGTGCTGCTCCTGGTCCTTGCTGCGTGCTCCTGGTCCTGCTGGTCCTGCTGTTGCTCGCTGTTGCTGTTGCTGCTGCTGCTGCGTGGTGGTGGTGTGGTGGAGCAGCCCCTAGAACCTCAAAGGCCTACTGATGGCCCAGAAGGCCTGCCAGAGGGAGGAAGAGCAATCGCGCGATAGGGAGAGGAGGAATACTCCATCGAAGAGGAACATGAGGATGAGGTGCTCGAATGGCTGAGGGAGAACAGTACCTATGGAATCACAAAAGAAAATAACAATAAGGAACACAGGCTCTTCGAGACACCAAGTGAAGCAAGGCGGCTTGGAGAGAGAACGGCGGAGAGCCTGGGCTTACAAATTTTGGATGTCCTCCTGGGGTGGTGGAAGCACATGCACACCGGTACGGGAAGCTTCACCTCAAGAAGTCTGGCCAGGCCGTGGTCCAAGCCTCACCGACCGGGAGACCTACTGATGGCCAAGTGCAGCTTCTTGCGAGGATGAGAGTCCGCCACCAGGAGCAGCCCCTCTGTCTACCCTCTCTCTTCAGGCCAGCCCACAGAGAGCCAGTCCTCTTCTGGCCAAGAGTCAGCTCCTGTGTCCAGGAGGTATCTGTGAAGCGCCCACGATGAAGACCCCCCCCCCCGACAGCTGCACTCCCCATGGTGGAACGCGGAGGGACCCCCTGACGCAGTTGAGGCAAGAGGGAGGCCACTGCCACCAGAGACAACCCACCCCCAACCCCAGCTCCACTTCCACAGAAAGCAGGCAGAGAGCAGACCGGAGGACAGAGCCACACTGTCCTGCTGGAGATCAGGGACACCATCAAAAGCAGCGTAGATTCTCCTCTCTCAGCTGGTACACACTGACATACCATCCTCTAACAAAAGGCCCTTCCTCACCTACGTCAACCAGATCCTCATGGAAATGCCCGAAGCCCAGTACCAGGTGATCAAGAGAGGATCACAGGTCTTCTGCACACCCTCCAGGCCCAGCTGAACCTGCTCTGACCCACTCCAGGTCTGCTCCTCCACCCCAGGTGATGTTACAGCCCTTCCAAGGCTTTCCACAGCCCCTCACCTTCCAAGGATACGGCTACCAGGAGTTTCCAGCAGCACAGCAGCCTTCCCATCCAGGCACAGGTTCATCATACGCCACCGATGCCACTGATGCCACCGATGCCACTGATGCCACCCATGCCACAGATGCCACCCATGCCACAGATGCCACCCACGCCTCACCTCGCTCACCTGCAGATCAGACAGCCCCACTACACTCCTCCTTCCTCCACCCCACAGCCAAGCCGCCTCAGAACATCTGTCATTGGTCTTGGGACTGACACCCCATGTCCTGGAGGAAGGGGCTCTCAACATCACAGGACTGAGCCAGCTGTCTGAGAGCTTCCTCCACACACCATCCCCGGTTGTCCTCTCGGGGCCAGGCACCCAATGGCACCTCAGACAAGCACTCCAGCAGCAGCCACCTCCACAGCACCTGCGACCTTCACCCTAAAATTATGGGAACACCTCAGAGTGACTGAGAAGAGTGCCAGAGACTGGGTTGCTACCTGTTGACTTTATCTTTGCTTGGGACACTTTACTTGGGTCATTTTGCTTTTACAGTTTTTATTAATAAAGGTTATCTTTGCTTCACACCCTTGGTTCAGTTCTTTTAGTAAATAAAGTCTTGGTGGAAACTTTTAGAAATGGTTTAAGTCTTTGCATGCTTGTGGATGGGAAGGATAGCATGGGATGGGCAGGGATACCTGTGAGATGGGTAATAGCTGTGGGATAGATAAGCCTCCAGTGCAAGTATACTGGGACTGTATGGTCCACCCTCCCAGGTGCCACACCTTTGCCCTTTATTATCAATAACAATTTAATCATTCATCAACACATTTCAATATAAACACAACTCTTTTATTAAATGCCTGTTCATTGTAAGGCCACTCAACATACATGGCACAATCTCATCAGTGTGATGAGACAGGCTGAAGGAAGCTCCATGAAGCATCTATCATCCTCTTTTGCCACTCCACTGCCAGCTGGGGAGTTGCACCAGTGTTTTCAGGAGTTGCGCTGGTTCTTCCCTTCACGTTGAAGCTCTGTTGGGCCTTGCACATCCACAATATCTATCAGGTTCGCCCTTGCCTCATTCACCAGGCTCCATGTCCCCATTGCCTTGTTGACGGTCCACAAGCCTGTTCTGCAACACTGGGTAGCAGGTGCGCATGAGATTGTGCAGGATGCAGCAAGCCTTCCACGATGTTCCTCACGGTCTCTGGACGATGCTGCATGGTGGTGAGAAGTACCTGGAACCTGTTGGCCAGGATGCCAAAGGCGTTCTCCACCACCCGCCTTGCCCTGGACAGCCTGTAGTTGAAGATCCTCTCTTCACGGGTGAGGCATCTGGAGTGTAGGGCTTCATTGAGGTAGGTTCTGAGGAGAGGCGTCATCCCCCACGATGAAGTAGGGCACATTTTGTGTGTCGTTGGGCAGGGGGTCTGATCTGGGAAACCTGGGAAACTCAGCCCCTCCCTGAGGTCACTGGCGTTGTATATGTGGGCATCTGAAGCTGACCCATTGCCTGAAGCATCGATCTACATGAACTTGTAGTCAGCATCGACCATGGCGAAGAGGATGATGCTGAAGAAGCCCTTGTAGTTGAAATAAGTGGACCCTGAGTTGGCTGGAGCTTTGCAGGCCACGTGCTTCCCATCTATGGCTCCAACGGTATGGGGAAGTTTCCACTTCTGATACCACTGCTCTGCAACTTTCTTCCAGCCTTCTTCAGTGGAGGGGCACTGGAGGAGATCCTCCATGTATTCTTCGATGATGGCCTGCCCACTTCTCTGACCACAAGTGCTGATGGTGTGTGTGGCACCCTCCAGCCGTACTGCATGCTCCTGTAGGTGGTCCCTGAGGCCAGGTGGCGCAGAGTCAGTGCCACCTTGGGCCCAGGGTCCAGGCTAGGCCGGAAGTTGGTATTTGCCTTGGTCAACCTGGGTGTCAGCCGCTGCACAACTTCGTCAAACATGGCTGGTGGCATCCTCATGAAGTTCTGGAATGCACGAGGTTCTTTGTTCCTCAGCTCCACCATCAGCTTGTCGTACAGTCCGTACTCCGCTCTTCTCCCAATCCATCTCGGACCCAGACGCTTCTTGGCCGCCTCCTTTTCTTCCCGTAGAACAGGTGAAAGAGCCTGTAGATGGCTTCGCACTGTGTAGAACGATGGCGGCTACCAAAAGGAGTGTGCGATGATCCATGGTGGAGATGACTGGATGATGTGGAAGAGCAAGAGCCAGATGGAGGCTGAAGAGGTCTGCACAGCAGGGCTGCTGGACTGAAAGTAAGATCCAGGTGATTTCTCCCCCTTTTATAGGAAATATAGGTTTTTCCACTCAGTGTCCTTTTGCATCCTCTAGGCATCCTGCAGACATCCTAAATATCCGAGATACGTCCCTATGCGAACGTTTTTTGCCATTTTAAATGCTTTGTATGCGAGCTGCATCCGCTTTCATCCGTTTCTACATCCGTGCTACTAACGCTGCGTGTCCCTTCTGCGGTCCGTTTCGCTTCCTCCCTGTGTCCGTTTTCTGCTGGAGCGGATGTGAGTTGCGCGGATGCGCAGCAGATGCCTAGCGGATATAGCGGACGCATAATGGATGACGACGGACGTATAACGGATGTTCCCGGTATGCATAGCGGATGTATAACGGACGCGTTGGATACTTTATCCACTCAAAAAGTTTTGTGCACCTCAAAACCTCAGTCGACGGATGCTGGACGGATAGAGAGGAAGAAAAACGGATGCAGTGCATACAGAGAACGGAAGCATCGCGTTAACCAACTGATGGCAAGTGTTTCTCTCCGTTTTACATCCTCTTTCCATCCGTTGGTGCTGTGTGACATGGGCTTTAAGCTCCTTTGCTCAACTATTAGAACCAAGCTCATTTGCATTTGAAAGTTTTTCTCTGAAGACTAGCAAATGGAGATTTTTCCAGCACTCCCAAGCACTCAAGAATCCTCTCTTCCGGGAACTGATTTATGGGGCTCTGTCCCAGCTGGGATGCTGCACACAGTGGGCCTGTTTTGGACTTTTGCAGATTCTGGGTCAGAGTCCTTTTGGCTCCTTCTCAGCTCCAAATCTTGCAGTTTTCTTCCCATTGTCTAGAGTATTTTTTAAAAAAACTTGACTACTTTAAGATGAGTGGACTTCAGTTCTAAGAATTCCCCAGCCAGCTTGCTTTCAGATGGGTAGACTTCAACTCCCAGAATTCCCCAGCTAAGCAGAAAGCATGTCTGGCTGGGAAATTCTGGGAGATGAAGTCCACGCATCTACAATTTGCCAAGATTGAGAAACATGGCTGTAGATCTCTATCTGTATTGGCATGTTACAAATCTGGAACATTAACTTTCAGCAAAATATTTTGGGATCTTGGCATTCAGTTAATGGTTGAGCGAACTTGTTCGGTGAGTCTGAAATAATTGCATCATTCTAAGCTGAAGCAAGAGCCAGGCAACTTTTTTTAAATTTATTTTTAATTGCTTTAATAATAACAACCCAAAAAGAAATAAAACCAAAGTATCATTATAATGCTGATAAGGGAGTTGAATCTGGAGTTGAAGTCTACGCATCTTAAAGCATGCCGGCTGGGGAATTCTGGGAGTTGAAGTCAGTACACCTCAAAGTTGCCAAGATTGAGAAATACTGTTCTAGCAACATAATAGTTCTGCTAGTTTTAAAAAAAATGGTCTTCAGTAAATAGATGGCATTATAAAAAAGCAGGGACTTTTTAATTTTGGCCAACAACAAGAATTGCAGAAAGCCTTAGCTGCATGTTGTTCAGAAGCCATCCCAAGCCCTAGAGATATGATTGTTATGGGTTTATGGAAGAAATTCACCTGGAGCCAGTTACCTGCATCTCCAAGTGCAGTGTGTAATTTGCAACCTTGTATGACTTGTAGTCTTTTTCAGGTAGAATCAGGTGCCGGTTTCACAGTGCGCAAGAGAGGAAACCCAGGTTAAATGGCTGATGCAATCCTGAAGCTAATTTGCAAGAGTGGATTTTTAAAAGCCAGGCTACACAGTGAGGATCTCACACGCAAGCAGCACTAGAAAAGGAAAGGGAGTGTGTGTCTGTGTGGCATTATAGAGGCAGACCTCCAACTTATGAGCACAATTGAGCCCAACATTTCCCTTGCTAAGCAAAACATTTGATAAGTGAATTGTGGTCCCATTTTACGACCCTTTCTTGCCACAGTTGTTAAGCAAATCACTGCAATTGATAAGTTAGTAATAGTCATTAAGTGAATCTGGCTTCCCCATTGGCTTTGCTTGTCAGAAGGTTGCAAAAGGTGATCATGTGGCCTTGGGCACAGCAACCATCATAAATATGAGTCAGTTGCCAAACATCTGGATTTTGATCACATGACCTTGGGGATGCTAAAATGATTGTGTGAAAAGCAGTCAAAATAGTCACTTTTTCAGTGCCCTTGTAACTTTGGTCACAAAGTGAACTGCTGTAAGTGGAGGACTAGCTGTGTTGTGTGAATAGAAATTAGGGCCTTTGCTTTTAATTTTCAAACATTTGTTGCATATTCAGTGCCAGTCTCTAAGTTCCAAAAACCTAAGCAAAATTTGATCTGCTATTAATTGGATAGGAGACCATCAAGAAGAACAGATCTAGGAAGTAGTGAGGAGGAGGAGGAGGAGGAGGAGGAGGAGAAGGAGAAGGAGAAGGAGAAGGAGGAGAAGAAGGAGAAGAAGAAGACAATAGAACAGTTCTATGTTCAACAAAAATCAAGAGATTTAACCTGGAAATAAGGAGAAACTTTCTGATAGTGAGAGCAATCCACTCATGGAAGAGAAGTTGCCTTTAGAAGTTGTGGGAGCTTCGTCACCACTGGAGGCTTTCAAGAAGAGACTGGACAGCAATCAGTCAGAAATGGTATCGGGTCTCCTACTTGGGTGGGGGGTTGGACTACATGACCTACAAGGTCCTTTTCCAACTCTAATTATCTGTTATCTGAGTTCAGATTGAAGGAATCTTTAAGACACAGACTGCCAGACACTTTGATACAGACCCAGAAAAAAAGATTTCTTATCCTTCATTAATATGAACCATGCAAGATGCTTTCTTGTCTGCCAATAGCCACCTTTTGCCAGGATTCAGTTGTCCAGAGTCATCTGCCCTCCACGGTGGGCAAGGGGGTTGAATGCAGAGTGGCCTCGCCTGAGTCAAGTGGTTCAGCTGGCCCAACACGGTTGGCATTTAAAATTGGGCCACATTTTGAATGGGACTGAGATTCAGTTACTCTGAAATCCTAACAACTGAATTCTAACAAGTAACAGAGTTGGAAGGGACCTTGGAGGTCTTCTAGTCCAACCCTCTGCCTAGGCAGGAAACCCTACACCACTTCAGACAAATGGTTATATCCAATCTCTTCTTTAAAACTTCCAGCGTTGGAGCATTTACAACTTCTGGAGGCAAGTTGTTCCACTGATTAATTGTTCTAACTAAAATCCATAGAGTTATCCAAAGCGGTTTTTTTTTTTTGGGGGGGGGGGAGAAATGGGACTCCAGTTTCTTAACTCTCCAAATAAACAAAAATATGGACAGATTTTGGGAGAGCCCTGCATTAAGAATGGGAGACAGGCATAAGGGAGATAAAAATGATGTACTGAGGGAGAATTTTGGTTGCTCTGAGTTAAAATGGGGGGGGGTGTCCTTGGTGCTCTCTGAGCTCAGTTGTTTTATTGCAGATGTTTCATTAACCCAAACTAGGATAACCTCATCAGTGCAAACCCCTCTCCTTTCCTAGCACTGATGATATTATTACCTAGTTTGATAATGAAATGTCAGCAAGAAAACAACTGAGCTTAGAGAGAGAACCAAGGGCCCCTTAAAAATGATATCTCTTGAAAGCTGTCCAAGACCCTGAACAGATGTTCTCCACGCTGCAATATTTGTGGGAGGTCCCTCTTTGCCCTTTTTCCCCCTCTCTCTGATCCAGGTTGGGTCTTTGCAGACAACCCCTATCACTCTGGGAATCTAAATAAAGAATTTAGGGAACAGCCAAGGGCCTCTGTTCTCTTGAGGTTACTCTCTGAAGTGGCTGGGCTGCCTGTGGTTGAAACCAGCTGTTTCACTTCCATTTTCAGCAGCTGTTGCCTTTACCAGGTGTTAGTTAGATGCCTCTTTCCTTCAGGCTGGTGCAATCCTCAGCATATCAAATCATGAGAAGGTTTCTCTCCCCTTTGGGACAGCAAGCTTAATTTTAGAGTCCAAACATGTTAGGGAATCTTTAGGACAGGCTGCCTCCTGCTGGATCACCGAAGGGTTTCACTGAGTTTTCACTGAATGGGAAATCAGGGTAATATAAATGGAATGTATAAGACATTCGGCCCTCTTGTCTTACTGGAATATTGCAGCCTTCCATTGGGAAAAATAAGGCCATTAATTGATGACATAATAGAGCAAACTGTCCCCTTATGGCTGGCTGAAGTATTGACCTGACAATGGGGAAAATAATGCAATGTACTGTAATCTCTCTCTACCTACATCTACATCTACATCTGTCTGTCTATCTATATCTATATAATATCTTATAGCAACCTATGACCATTACTAAGTGTTGTATCTTATGATTCTTGATGAATGTATTTTATTTTTTCTTTAAGTACACTGAGAGCATTTGCACCAAGACAAATTCCTTGTGTGTCCAATCATACTTGGCCAATGAAGTATCCTATCCTATCCTATCCTATCCTATCCTATCCTATCCTATCCTATCCTATCCTATCCTATCCTACTATTCTCTTTCTATTCCTATTCTGTTCTTTTCTATTCCTGTTTGTATCCTTTCCTTTCCATTCCATTCCATTTTATAATATTATATTCTAATCTTCTATTTCTATTCTATCTTCTATTCCTATTCCTATTCCATTCCATTCTGGATGAGGACATGATGCCCCTTCATGACTCAGTTGGGTATTGCATGGTTCCTGTCATCTCCAAGTATCGAATCACCCATTTAAAGAGATGATCCATAAACTCCAAGATGGAAAGGAGACAAAGGAGATTTATAGATGGGGAGGTTGGAGGACAAATGAGAAAGAGTGTAAGGAGGAGGGCTAGCCAGAATGACCCGTTTTCTCTCTCCCAAAAGCAGAATAAAGAGTAACAGAGTTGGAAGGGACCTTGGAGGTCTTCTAGGCCAACCCTCTGCTCAAGCAGGAGACCCTATACCATTTCAGGCAAGTGACTGTCCAGTCTCTTCTTAAAAACTTCCAGCGATGGAATACCCACAACTTCTAGAACACGTCTCCAAACTTGGCAACTTTAAGACTTGTAGACTTCAACTCTCAGAATTCTCCAGCCAGAGCTGACTAAAGTTGCCAAGTTTGGAGACCTCTGTTCTAGACGGGGCTAAACTCTTCCGCTGGTTGTTCTCACTGAACAATTATTATTTAATGCAAGTCCAGGCGGGGACTTCAGCTCCCAGGTCCACGTGTCTTCAAGCTGCCAAGGAAGCAGCAATGGGGGGGGGGNGGGGGGGGGGGGGGGGGGCTGTCCTGGCAGCAGAATCGCGCCCGGATTCTCCCTATACCCCACCCCCCCATCATGGGCTGGAGAAAGCCAAAATGAGGGACGCGCCACCCGAAGAGGACTGCACCGACGCTCCGCAGGCAACCAGCAGTCGGGCAGAGCCAGCGGAGTCGGAACGTCCCACCTGGAAGGGCATCCCGCCGTCGCCCGCCCGGTCCGCGGACCTCGGCTGGAACCCATCGGATGGGTGGGCGGGCGGGGTCGCCTCCCGCCGGGCCCGGGACTCACCTGTGCCTTATTTCCCGGGGCGCAGGTGAGGTTGGAGGGGCGAGGGTGGGGTTGAGACTTGGGCTCTGCCTTCACCTGCGCCTTTCTTTGCGGGCGCGCAAGTGAGGCCGGCTGGACGGGGGAGGGGGTTTGAGACTCGAGCTCCGGACTCACCTGCGCCTTTTTTTTTTCCCCCCCGGGGAGCAGGTGAGACCGGAGGGGGCGGACCGGCGAGCCCTGAGATCCGGACTCACCTGCGCCTTCTTTGCGGAGGCGCAGGTGAGGCCGGCTGGGCCGAAGGGCGGGTGGTGGTTTGAAACTTGGGCTCGGGATTCCCCTGTGCCTCCTTTTCCGGTGCGCAGGTGAGGCCGGCGGGGCGGGGCGGCGAGTCCTGGACTTCGGCCTCACCTGCGCCTTCCTGCCCGGCCCATCTGTCCAAGGCCGCCACCCTCACCTGAGCCGCGCGAGAGCCGGCCGTGGCCCGCCCACCTGTCCCTGCCGGCCTCTGCTCTCCCTTGCTGGCGGGCGGCTTCCGGGCTCGGCCGATCCGAAGGCGCGTCCCAGGCTTCGGGGCCAGCGGAGCCGGTTCGGCCGGAGGGAGGGGGCAGCATGGCTTCGGGCTCTTACAACGTCAGCCGCGCCTTCCCCGAGGCGTCCCCGCAGCAGCAGAACCGGCCGGACAACACGGCCTTCACCCAGCAGCGCCTGCCGGCCTGGCAACCGTTGCTGTCGGCTGGCACGGTGCTGCCTCTCTTCTTCGGGCTGGGCCTCGCCTTCTTGGCCGTCGGGCTGGGCCTTTACTTCACCTCGGAGGGCATCCAGGAGCTGGAGCTGGACTACACGGGCGCGCCAGGCACCAACTGCTCCAGGTGCGCCAACCTGACCAACAGCCACAACCCACGCCGGGCTTACTCCTGCCAGTGCTGGCTGCACTTCCAGCTGCCCACTGCCTTCCCGCTGCCCGTCTGCCTCTACTACCAGCTCTCCAACTACTTCCAGAACAACCGGCGTTACAGCGTCTCCCGGGACGATGAGCAGCTCAGCGGTCTGACCTGGGCGCTGCACCACCCTGCCCAAGAGTGCAAGCCTTACCAGTACAACAGCCAAGGGATGCCCATTGCGCCCTGCGGGTCGGTGGCCAACAGCCTCTTCAACGATACCTTTGAGCTCTTCTACCAGCAGGCCAACGGCTCTCTGGCCCTCGTGACCTTGGATAAAGGGGGCATCTCCTGGTGGACTGACACCAACGTCAAATTCCACAATCCACAGCCAGTCAACAACAGCCTGTGTGATGCCTTCATTGGCACGGCCAAGCCTCCCTTCTGGTCCCAGAAGGCCTGCAACCTGGACCCCAACGACAGCAACAACACGGGCTTTGTCAATGAGGCCTTCATTGTCTGGATGCGCACGGCCGCCCTGCCCACTTTCCGAAAGCTTTACGCCCGCATCCGCCACGATAACTTCTCGGCGGCATTGCCCCAGGGCACGTACCACCTGAATGTCAACTATAGTTACCCCGTGCTGGGTTTCCACGGGAGCAAGAAGATCATTCTGAGCACCCTTTCTTGGATGGGAGGTAAGAATCCCTTCCTTGGCATTGCCTACCTGGTTGTGGGCGCTGCCTGCCTCCTGGGCGGCATCCTCATGACTGTGGTCCATTTCAAGTACCGGCACCGGAATGAAGATGACGATGATGATTAGGAGGCCAAGCCTAACTTCTCCTTCCCCGGGATCCTTCTGAACATCCCATCATTCCTTAGGTGGCATGGACGAAGGGCTGGGAGATGCTGGCGAAGGTTATCCGGAGAGCTGAAAGCCAACTTTGGGGAGAGCATCACACTGGATGGGCTTTGGAAAGCAGACCTCAGAGGAAAGTGAGATTGGTGCTTCTCAGCGCATGAAGAATGAATTTAAGTCTATTCTGTCACTTTTCTTTTCAGCTCCGTAATTTCTCCAGCTGGTGAAGTTGATTCTTGAGAAACGGCAAGGAGAGAATTGAGTGCCACCATTTGTAATAATTGGAAGTTTGATATGAAGGTTAATACAACATTCTTTGTTGGGGAACATACTGCTGTTTTCTTGATGAAGGGACTACTCCCAAACAAAGTGATTGTTTAAATGTGAATGTTGGAAACTAGCATCTAACTTGGATCTTAGATTTGGCCTGTTCTTAAACATTGGGAAGATAACCCAGCATTTGTTGTTTACATAGTGTTTAACTGTACTGTGTGTTGCTGATTCCCTGAGATGGAATTGAATGTTTGGGATAAATTCAGCTGGCTAACTTATAGTTAGTCTACTGCAGGGGTCCCCAAACTTGGCAACTTTTAAGACTTGTGGACTTCAACTCCCAGAATTCCTCAGCCAGCAAAGCTTGTGAACTTCAACTCCCAGAATTGCTGGCTGGAGAATTCTGGGAGTTGAAGTCCACAAGTCTTAAAGTTGCCAAGTTTGACCTCTGGTCTACCTGTGCAAATATAGCCAAAGAGAAATGTATACAGCTAGTCCTCGACTTAATAACCACAATTCAGGCTCCAAATTTTTTTGTTTGCTAAGCTGAGACAAAGTTTAAGTTGAATTTTGCCCCATTTTTATAGCTTTTCTTGCCACATGGTTAAATGAATCACTGCAGTTCTTAAATTAGCAACATGGTTAATGAAGTGATCTGGCTTCCCCTGTTAATTTTGCTTATCCAAAGGTTGCAAAAGAGGATCCTGGAACACTGCAACCATCATAAGTGTGAGTCAGGTGCCAACTATTTGAATTTTGATCACATGAGCATGGGCTGGTGGTAGTGGGGTGAAAAGCAACCGCAAGTCCCTTTTTTCAATGCTATTATAACTTTGAACAGTTACTAAACTAAACTGTTATAAGTCAAGGACAAGCTTGTATGAAGATTATTATCACTTTATTATTATCATTTAGCTTTTCACCAAGAGTAGAATTGGAAGGGAACCTTGGGAGGTGCTTCTTGCCCAACCACCTGCTTAGACAGGAAACCCTATCCCATTTCAGACAAATGGTTATCCCAATTTCTTCTTATAAACTTCCAGTGTTAGAGCATTTATAACTTCTGGAGGCAAGTTGTTCCACTGGATGAATTGTTTTCACTGTCAGGAAATTTCTTTAGTTCCAAGTTGCTTCTCTCCTTGATGAGTTTCCACCCATTGCTCTTGTCCTGCCTTCAGGTGCTTTGGAGAATAGCTTGACTCCCTCTTCTTTGGGGCAGCCCCTGAGATATTGGAAGACTGATATCACATCACCCCTAGCCCTTCATTTCATTAAACTAGACATACCCAGCTCCAGCAACCGTTCTTCGTATGTTTTATCTTCCAGTCCCCTAATCATCTTTGTTGCTCTTCTCTGCACTCTTTCTAGAATCTCAACATCTTTTTTATATCGAGGCGACCAAAACTGGATGCAGTATTCCAAGTGTGCCTTACCAAGCCTTATAAAGTGATATTAAAGATATTTGTGCCTTATAGCCAAATGTCTCTTAGCTAAGAATGTTCACAGAATAACTGACTTCCTGCCACTCTGGGTAGAGTTCTAGAGAGCTCCATGGGTTTGCTGGCTGGTTAACAATTTTGTGACCTTGTTTGCATTGCAAAACCCATTGAAAAAAAAGTCATTTAATCTTGAAAGGCTCCATGTACAAAGCATTTTTTTTTTGCATTGTATTTGGGTATGTATCAGCTTCTGTCCTCTTATTTTCTTGACAAGTGCAAATACATTTGAGAGCATCACGGTATTTTCATGCCTGGGTGGGGTGGCAAATTTTGGAGAAATTATTACCCACAAAGGGTCCTGTTAAATTGATGTACATGGTGAAAAGAATAACAGAGTTGGAAGGGACCTTGGAGGTCTTCTAATCCAGCCCCCTGATCAAGCAGGAGATCCTGTAGCATTTCAGACAAATGGCTGTTCAATCTCTTCTTGAAAAACCTCCACCAACAACTTCTGGAGGCAAATGGTTCCACTGTTTAATTGTTCTCCCTGTCAGGAAATTTCTCCTTAGTTCTAGGTTGGATCTCTCCTTGATTAATTTCCCACCCACTGCTTCTTGTACTTTCTTCAGGTGCTTTGGAGAAGAGGCTGAGCCCCTCTTCTTTGTGGCAGCCCCTCAAATACTGGAAGATTGCTATCATGTCACCCCCTAGTCCTTCTCTTTTTTATTTTTTTATTTCTTTTAAATTTTTATTAAGGAAACAAAAGAAAAAACATTTAAAAACTATGAACGTGATGCATACATCCCAACACACCTGCTTATCTTACATCAAATAACGCATATAACAAAAAAATAACAATACAAATTTACATACATACATAAACTTTAGTCATCATTCATACATTTATTCCTTTCTTTTTTTTAACCAATGGTAAAACTTCTCCCAAGTTTTATAATATTCAGATTCAGTCTTATTTTTTAATTTTTGAGTTACTCTATCCATTTCAGCACATGTCCAAATTTTCCTAATTATTTCCATCTCATCTGGCATATCATTACCTTTCCATCTTTGGACCAAGCCTAGCCTCGCATCAGTGGTGACATGGACTATTAAATATATTATCTATTTATTATATTTTCCCACATCGATTCCCAGGACAAAGATTTCAGATCTAAATTCTATTTTAATTTTACACATCTCTTCCAACCAATTTCTATTTTTTGACCAATATGTTTGTGCTTTTTCGCATTTCTACCATACATGAGAGTATGTTCCAATTTCTTTATCGCATTTCCAGCATTTAGGGGATAATTTCAGATTGTCCTTCTCTTCATTAGACTAGACATACCCAGTTCTTGAAAGCATTTTTGCAAAGCTTGTGAATGTGGTGGACAAGGTTTTAGAACACTTCTTAAGTTAGTTTGGGCTTCAAAAGGAACTTTGCTCTTCTTGATTGGAGTGGACTTGCTGGTGAAAAATCTGGTAGATCTCTTTTATTGTGGTTGTTTTATGCCTTACAAAATGAGTTACTCTCACAAGTTGTTTCGTGTTTGCAAGCAATTTTCTGCCTTCAGACCAGACAACTCATTCCCCAATCCCCACTGAGTTATTCTCCCTCCCCCAACAGAGTCACAATGCAAAAGGCTTTGTCAAAAAGTAATTTTGATTTCATTTATATTTTGTCATTTGAGGCTCTGACGAAATTTTTTCCCTTCCTTTATCCTCTACTACTTGAACCATGAAAGGTATTTTCTTAAGATAAGAGACTATTCTGTTATCTGAGTAGTTGAATCTATAGTTATTAGGGAGAATTTCTAGATTCTCATGACAAATCAAGTTCCTTCTTTAGGTTAAATTTATAAAATCACTGTGAAATCGTGTCGTTGCATCTCTGTGAAAAAAATAATCTTAACTGTGCCCTAAAAATACTAGATGTTTCTGTGCCATTCATGATTGCTACCTGTGCCTGTGATACTTGATTTACACACCAGAAGGTGATTTTGGTGGAATATTTATATTTCAATAGTGATTCTCAGGAGTTTCGTCTCTTTAAATAATGCAACTCATTTTTTTAAAGGTAGAGTTACAGGAAGCGTTAAGCATGCATTTCGGTGAGTCCTGCGAGTGGTGTTTCCTGTTCTCTCATTTGAAATGAAAAGCCTTTCAAAGTTTACCTTTCTTGTACATTAATCAAATAAATGACATAGTAACAATAAAGTTGCATCATGTTTTTATTGGCTGCTGAAGAAAGGCGGACATAATGTGATGGATAATTAATGGTATGGATCTGATGGATTAAAGGTCATCCTGGACTTAGAGCTGCAATTGAGCCACAAATTTCTGTTGCTAAGTGAGACAGGTGTTCAGTGAACTTTGTCCCATTGTATGTCCTTTCTTGCCACAGTTGTTAAGTGAATCTGGCTTCCCTGTTGATTTTGGTTGTTAGAAGTTAGCAAAACATGACCCTGGTATGTTGCAGCTGTCATAAACACAAGTCAGTTGCCAACTGTCTGAATGTTGATCACGTGACCATGGGAATGCTTGCAGTAGCCATAAGTGTGAAAAACGACCATCGTCACTTTAACAGATTAATAGAGTTAAATAATTATTTAATCTATTAAATTAATAGAGTTGAAAAGGACCTTCAAGGTCATCTAGTCCAACCCCCCACCCAAGCAGGTGACCCTACACTATTTCTGACAGATGGCAGCCCAACCTCTTCTTGAAAGCTTCCAGGGATGCTGCTTTAATGTCAAACAATCACTAAACAAATTGTTGAAAGTCGAGAGCTGTCTCTTGGAGACAAACTGAAAAAGAAAACAAAAGTTGCAATCCATTTTTCTTCTGCTTTTTGGCAGCGGTAAATCATTGCAGGCTCTTCCTACAAGGACCTCTTGAAATCTTGTTACTTCTTCAAATCTGAAACATTAACACAGCTTCAAGGGGTGAATTAAACCTGGAAAATAAATTGGGAAATTGGTAACTTTATTTTGTAGGACGTTTGCAAGAGTTCGCTTCTTGTTTTTGGATGAATAGGTCATGAATTTGTTTTTAAAATAGAATATAGCATACAATTCTGTTCCAAGACATGTGAAGAATATATGAGGAACAGTTGCAGGAACTGGGCATGGCTAGTCTAGTGAAGAGAAGAGAAGGACCAGGGGAGATATGATAGCAGTCTTCCAATATTTGAGGGGCTGCCATAGAGAGGAGGAAGAGGTCAAGCTATTCTCTAAAGCCCCAAAAGTCAGATAAGGAATAATGGATGGAACCTGATCAAGAAAAGATTTAACCTGGAAATAAGGAGAAACTTTCTGCCAGTGAGAACAATCAACCCATGGAATAGAAGTTGCCCTCAGAAGTTNCTCCTGCTTGGGCGGGGGGTTGGACTAGATGACCTACAAGGTCCCTTCCAACTCTGATTATCTGTTATCTGTTAAGATAGAATTATTATATTGCAAAAATGGAATGTGCATTATAGTCAAATGACCCACACTCTTCCAAATATCATGCATTAGGTTTCAAAAGGGAGCAACAGCCATTATCTTGGAAGAAGAGTGGAGTTCACAGGGCTTGGATTATGCTTTAGTTCTTGTAAAATAGGGTAAGATAAAAGACAGTCTGATAAGAATCATGTCAAGTACCTTTGCCAGCAATGTGAAGATCTTGCTTAAAGCCCATTTCTTGGTCCTTGTTTATTTACACAATGTTTTTCACCTCCATTTGACTTGCTGTTATCTTCAGACCAAGCAGGTGTTGGGCAATCTTGCAATTTCTCAAAAATTGGGCCCGTCCTGTTAATCAAGTTCACTTGGTTTGCTCCATAAATATTCTTTATTCTTCTTTTTCCTTCTTCCTTGTACATAGCAGAAGGAACGAGCAGAGGTGGTAGAAGGCCTTTCACTTTAGATCAGCACACGGAAAACTAGTGGGCACCTTGAAAAGACTCTTGATGCTCATGGGCACCACATATCTTACTCCGGGTTGTACAGTTCATCTCGGACAGATCACAACTTGGGGAAATGAACAGACAACAAGTTAACAGAGTTGGAATGGACCTTGTAAGTCATCTAGTCCAACTCCTGCCCAAGCAGGAGACCCTACACCATTTCTGACAGATGGCAGTCCAATCTCTTCTTGAAAGCCTCCAGGGATGAAGCTCCCACAACTTCTGAGGGCAACTTCTATTCCATAGGTTGATTGTTCTCACTTTCAGAAAATTCCTTATTTCCAGGTTGAATCGCTCCTTGTTCAGTTTCCATCCATTGTTCCTTGTCTGACCTCCGGTGCTTTGGAAAATAGTTTGAAATAGTTACAAGTCAGAGTGTGTCAGAATCTTTTAAGACCGAATCTCATCCTTTCTGTCTTCATATGAAACAGTGGAGTGGGAGGGTTGCCTAAACATTCTCATAAGTCTTGATCTGGTCAGGACTCAAGCCATCTTCACCTGATCATTGCCTTGGTAATGGGATCTTCTCTCTGTCCTTTAAGACTACCTGCTGTACTCCCCACCATTGGATCAGATGGTTCAGATTCAAAGAAAGCATTTTGAGCTTGAAATGATAACAGATAATCAGAGTTGGAAGAGATCTTGGAGGTCATCTATCCAACCCTCCAGTCAAGCTGGGGACCCTACACCATTTCTGAGGATGGCAGTCCAGTCTCTTCGAAAGCCCCAGGGATTGAAGCTCTTACAACTTCTGAAGACAACTTCTGTTCCAGGGGTTGATTGTTCTCACTGTCAGAACGTTTCCCCTTATTTCCAGGTTGAATCTCTCCTGGATCAGTTTCCACCAATTATTCCTTGTCTGGCATTATTCAGGTGCCTTGGAAAATAGCTTGACCCCCCTCCTCTCTGTTGCAGCCCCTCAAATATTGGAAGATGCTCTCCTGTCTCCCCTGGTCCTTCTCTTCACTAGACTAGCCAGGCCCAGTTCCTGTAACAGTTCATCGTATGTTTTAGCCTCCAGTCCCCTCATCCTCCTGGTTGCTCTTCTCTGCACTCTCCTTGTGATCACGTGATTAAAATTCAGATGCTTGGCAACTGGCTCATATTTATGATGGTTCCAGTGTCCTGGGGTCTTTGGCAACCTTCCAACAAGCAAAGTCAGTGGGGAAGCCAGATTGTATACCAATTTTGATCCAAGACCTCTCCTTTAAATAATGGCAAAAGGATTGTTCCAAGTTTATTTGGCAAAACAAAACAAAAACAAAACACCACAAATTAAATCTGAACTTTTACAAGAGGCAAAAGAAAAGGGGAGGTGTTGGTTAGCCACGAAAATTCTGGTCATAAGTGGAAGACTTATCTTCCAGCTTTCCCAAGTTATGCTGCAGATCTACCACGAGGGGGCAGTGAAAGATAACCAGCTTGCTTTGTCCTGTGTGAATTTTTTTAAAAAATGTATCCATAGTTCACCTATTTGATGTTGGCTTGTCTTATTTTAACCTCATTTGGGGAAAAGCAATTACAAGTATTACTTTAATACCATTTAAGAGCATTTTTTTAAAAAAGGGAATTTCTGCTCCTCCCCAAAAGGGAGAATAACTCAGGATCCTGTTGGTTTAGATCTGGCTAAATACAGTTAGTTCTTGAGTTACAACCAGATTAACAGATAATCAGAGTTGGAAGGGACCTTAAAGGCCACCTAGTCCAACTCCCCTGCCCAAGCAGGAGACCCTACACCATTTCTGACAAACCATTCATTTAGTGTTTGAAAGCGCAATGCCAATGATAAGAGCATCTTGTGGCCATTTTTCACACTTGTGACCATTGCAGCATCCCCATGATCAAAATTCAGACACTTGGCAGATTTTATGGGATCCTCTGACAAGCAAATTCAATGGAGTCGCCAGATACACTCAACAACCATATTAACAATCACAATCGCAGTGATTTGCTTAGGAACTGTGGCAATAAAGGTCACAAAAACGGGACAAACTCAAGCAACAAACGCCTCTGCTTAAACACACATAAATTTGGGGTCGCCTTGCTGTCATAAAGTCAAGGAGGTCATCAGTCAAACCACAAATCTCAGTTTACTTTTGGAAAATGTAGGAAAACCAGCAATAAAATTCTTTAAGCCTGGGTGGGAAATATTCTACTTTCTTTTCTCAGGCTACGTGTCGCACACACACAAAGAGCTTATGTACTGTAAGCACATATTTTCAGAGTTTGGGATAAAACAAATTTTTGGTCAGCTGAGAATTAAAGACAAAAAAAAAGTGCGCCTGACTCATAGTCCTAATGTACAGGTAGTCTTCAGCTTTCAACCCACTTGTTAAGCAACTGTGTGAAGTTACAATGCCCAGGGATGGGATGCTACCAGTTCGTTCCAGTTCAGGTGAACCCGTACTTAGTTTTATGGCCAGTTTGGCAAACCCCAAATCCCAGTCCTGCCTGGCCTCGCCCATCCCACTCCGCCCCTCCCAGAAGTTCCCATGCAGCAAGTTTGGACCAGTGGTGGGATTCAAAATGTTTTACTACCATTTCTGTGGCCGTGGCTTGGTGGATGTGGCAGGGAAAGATTACTGCAAAATCCCCCTTCCCTCCCCACCCCTCTAACCTGCTTTCCAGCTCCATTCTCCTGTGCAGGGCAACCAAAGGAGACCCAGCCGATCAGCTGGGACTCAATGGGAGGCGGAGAAGAGACGGGGTTGGCAGGGCCAGTCAGAGGTGGGATTGGCCAGTTCTCTGAACTATTCAAAAGTTCTCCTACCGGTTCTCCAGAACTGGTCAGAACCAGCTCAATACCACCTCTGGTTTGGATGCCAGGTCAGTGCAGGGCCCACATGGAGGCTCCAGAAGGCTGGAAATGGGCTTCAGAAGGGCCTCTGGAGCCTGGGAAAGCCCATTTCTGCCCTCCCGGAGGCTCAAGGAAAGTTTCCAGAGCCGAGGGAGGGTGAAAACGCCCCCCCCAGTGGTGCAGGCTAGGCCACACCCACCATGGCCACGCCCACCCAGCAACCCGCCAGAGAACCGGTTGCTGGTATGTTCAAAGCCCACCCCTGACGATGCTCCTGAACAAGTCAGTTGATCAAAAGTCAAGCTCTTGGCCACTGTCTGGACAGGTAGCCCTGGATGTACAACCCTCGTTGANAGAGAACCGGTTGCTGGTATGTTCAAAGCCCACCCCTGATGATGCTCCTGAACAAGTCAGTTGATCAAAAGTCAAGCTCTTGGCCACTGTCTGTACAGGTAGCCCTGGATGTACAACCCTCGTTGAGTGACCATTCAAAAGCTACCATGGTTCTGCAAAAAGTGACTTGTGACCGGACTTCCCACCTAGGATCATCCCAGCTTGGTGTGACCCTGATTCAGGCGCTAGGCAACTGGCGTGTATTTATGACGGTTGTGGCTTCCTGGGGTGTGTGTTATATGACCCTTGTTTACGGCCTCCCCAGCTGGCTTCCAATGATCCAAGTCAACGGGGAAGCTGGATTTGAATCTTTTTCGAGGTCCACCCTCAAAACGACGTGATGGAGCACTGCCCATCAACTGGACACAAGGACAGTTCCCCCCCCCCAGGCCATCACTCNTCCCCCCCCCCCCAGGCCATCACTCTGCTAAACAACGAATTCCCTCAACACTGTCAAACTGTCTAAAAAGGCGGCGTTACCATCATTCTTTTCATCTTCCCTATTCCCTGTATCCTTATCTTCTTAAGACTATAACTGTGTTGCTTGTATCTTACAATTTATAGTTTACTTAGTATCCTAGTATGATTTATGTTGATTGCTTATTTGGTATCCTGTGACTACCACTAAGTGTTGTATCTAATGTGTTATGGTGAATTTATTTTTACAATGTCTATGATTAATGATCTATAACTATATTTACTCTACTGTACTCTACTCTATTTATGTTCTATTCTACTCTATTTCTATTCCACACCATTCCATTCCATTTTTCATTCCATTCTTCTATTCTATTCTATTCATTCTATTCTAATTTGCAAATACTGGTCAATTAGATTTATATTGTTTACTTAGTATCCTAGTATGATTTATATCAATTGCTTATTTACTACAATATATGAATTACTTTTACTTTTAATTAAAGTGCCCTTGCTACGATTACATGTATCCATAGAAGAAAATATTGGTAGCTCAGGATTGAACTGTGGACTCTTTGGGTTTCTTAGAGATGGCTTGTTGCCAAACTAGGTAACTTTATCAGTGCTATGAGGAAGTGGGTTTGTAAGGAGGAGGAGGAGGACTGTGGGGTCATTGGTGTTTTCTGAGGTTGGTTGCAGACATTTCATTCCCAAACTAGGTAACATCAACAGTGCATTGATGATGTTACCTAGTTTGGTAATGAAACATCGGCAAGAAAGCCACCAAGCTCAGAGAACACCAAAGACTCAACAGTCCTTCTCTTCCTCTTCCTTTTCCTCCTCCTCCTCTACCACCTCCTCCTCCTCTTTGCAAACCCCACTCCCTTGTAGCACCAATAATGTTACCTACTCTGGCAACAAGTCATATCTAAGAAAACCACCAAGCATCGAAAGCATCAAGGACTCCACATTATTATTGCATGTACTAATCGTATTCCATGTGTAAAAGAAGCCCCAGAGAGGTTTGGGACTTGGTTCCCAAAGGACAGTTTCTCACTTTATAACTCTGACTCAAAGAAAGTGAAAGGATTCTTGTAAGCATCCAGTTGCATGACCAGAATAAAGGAAAGCTTGTTCTCCTCAAGAGGTCAGCTGTGATATGGGGCAGCAGCTATATTTGAAAAGAAGGTGCAGGAAACAAGGGTCGCTCTGTGCCAGGATGACTTAATGCTGAGCAGATTCTGAACATTCAGTTCTTTCCTTGGAGAAACTTAAAAAAGCATCTCTTCCATTTATGATGGGCAGTGGCGGGAAATGGGTATCTCTAGTCCAACAAAGAGACAGACCAGGGGTGATTTGATAGCCATCTTCCAGGAACTGAGGGGTTGCCACACAAAAGACGGGGTGGTTGACCTATACTCCAAAACACCAGAAGGCAGGACAAGGAATAATGGGTGGAAGAAGGTTAAAGAAAGACCCAACATAGAACTTTCCTGACAGTGAGAAGGATTCATCAGTGGGACAACTTGCATCTAGAAGTTCTGGGTGTTCCATCACTGGCGGTTTTCAAGAAGAGATTGAACAGCCATTTGTCTGGAATTGGTGTCGGGTTTCCTGCCTGTGCAGTGGGTTGGACTAGAAGACCTCCAAGTCCCCTTCACTCTGTTCTTCTGTATACATCAGAGTAGCTTGTGTTGATTTACCAGTTTGAAGACCACCGAGATAAGAAGGAAGAGAGAGGAGAATCTCAAGTCAAACAGGACTATTTTTTGAAACTCTTCTTTCCCTCCACTAATCAGCCCCGTATCTATTTAACTTATAGAGGGGAGGCTCCATTACTGGCTTCTTTAAAGAAAAAAAAAACACCTCTTCTCTTCTTACCAAAGTTCTCATGAAGCTTCATTGCTTTCATATCTATTTTAAAAGGATCCAGTACAGGCCGTGGGAAAAAAATCCCTTGGCAGAAGCATCAGCAACCCAAGCAGTGGAAAACCATCCGAGCTCGTTGGGATATAAATAGCGACTCTCCGGTTTGCATCCAAAATTGCCTTCTCGTCGGCTTGTGTGTTGCATTTCTCCCGATTCCCTCTCAATTGCATGAAATGAATTCGTTTAAATGGAGTCGAGCAGGCAGGAGTGTCCAACCTTGGCAACTTGAAGACTTGTGGACTCCAACTCCCAGAATTCCTCAGCCAGCATGAACACTCTGATGGTGGCTTGCAGTTGACTTTGCCCTGTGGATTTGCACTGGGTTTTTCCTGGATTAGGCTACTGAACTCTTTGGGAGTTGCACTGGTATTGGCATGGGGAATTTTTGGAGAGGACGATTTGGGGCGAAATAAAAACTTACTGTGGTGTGTGCGTGTGCAAGTGGGACAGGACAATATGTTACTAAATCAAATCAAATCAAATCAAAACCTTTATTGTCAATGCACAACATGTGTACAATGAAATCAAATGAACTTCCCTTGGTGCAGCCTCCCCCCCACGAAACACAAAATACATCTTTACAAAATAAATTCCTTGAAATTATAAGTTTTCTGCATTGCCTTTACAGGACATTGGTGTCCTCTGAATAAAACCAAATATTTATCTTCATCATCTCTTCTTTATGTCTATGGAGATTCTCAGTGAACAGGTGCTGGTTATCCCAAAAGTGCTTTTCAAATAGGCAAGTGGACTTTGTTTTCTTTGCATTCCTCAAGTAACCCTGAAGACACAAAAAAAACCTGCAAGTGGCCTCAATGACCCTCTAAAAGGATGCAAATGACCAGCTGTCTGCAAGGAGTATAAATCCATCCATTCCCCACCATCCAGTCAGAGCTGAAGAAGCTTCGTGAGCGAGAAGCAAAACATCTTCAAAGAAAAACCAGAAAGTCCAGTTGCCTCTTGAAAAAGCCCTCTTGGGACATCTCTTCTCCACATTCACCTGTCAAACTCATCCTACCTTCCTTCATTTTCCAGTCTTTCTCCATTTTTATGGCCTTCTTTAGAACATCCCGCTGTTCCAGTTAATGTCCACCTTAAACTAAAATCTGAAGCCTGCAAACTCACACCTGCTGCCTCTTATTTCTTTAGCTGGTTAATTACTGTATGGTGTTTTCCTCAAATGTTCTTCAAACATTTATTGTCCCTGAGGGCACTTTGCACCTATTCGCTAGAACTGGTTGTTAACATTCCAAGCAGTTAGGAGAACCGGTTGTTAGAAGAAATTACTGGTCTAATCCTGCAAGGAAGGCAGAAGGGAAACATTCTGGTGTTGCTTACAGAAACTGCCTCTCCATTAACCCTGATTACATTCTTGGTAGGACTAGACTTCCTGGTCTCAGGAACCTCTCTGGAGTTTTTTTCCCCTCCTTTGCTGGTACTTTGCTTGTGTGGAGGGACCATTCAAAGTTACGATGGCACTGAAAAAAGTGACTTATGACCATTTTTCAGACTTACGACTGTTGCAGCATCCCCACAGTCATGAGAGGCCAGGCGAGGTGTGAGTGATATTGAGTTGGCCACGCTCAGCCAGTCACCTGACCACCAAGCCATGCCCACCAACTTAGCCATGCCTACAGAACCAGTTGTTAAAAAAATTGAATCCCACCCCTGCCTGAGGGTGACTGACATTTTGAAAGTCATAATAAAACAAGGATGGGTGTAACTCAGATCCAATGTTAAGTCTTGATGATAATTATGTTGTAAATGTCAATGGCATGAATAATATCAGCTAGAATGTGTTTAGGAGGTTACGATACAGGTGAAAGTTAATGTTTTATAACAAAGTATGCATGTGGGTTTTTAAAAAAACCAGGATGTGGCGAAATCAACTGTACTGATAAGAGACCATGAATTAGATAAGCTTTTAAGAGACTGGGAACTATTTATGGACTTTCTGCATGTTAAATTTTACAAAACTTTACAAAAAGCTTTACAAAAACCCTAGTAAGACCACACCTGGAATACTACAAAAAAGATGTTGAGATAAGGAAAAGCAACTAAGATGATCAAAGGCCTGGAAACTAGAACATGAAGAATGGCTGCAGGATCTGGGTTTGGCTAGTCTAAAGAAAAAAAAAATAGGGGAGACATGATATCAGTGGTCCAGTATTTGAGGGGTTGCCACAAAGAAGGGGGGGGTCAAATTATTCTCCAAAGCACCCAAGGGCAGGACAAGAAACAATGGTTGAAAACTGATCAAAGAGAGCAGCAACCTGGAATTAAGGAGAAACTTTCTAATAGTGAGGACAATGTGGAAAAGCTGGCCACCAGAAGTTGTGGGTGCTTCATTACTGGAGGTTTTTAAGAAAAGATTGGACAGCCATTTGTCTGAAATGGTATAGGTTCTTCTGCTTGAGCAGGGGGCTGGACTAGAAGACCTCCAAGGTCCCTTCCAACTTCTATTCTATTCTATTCTATTCTATTCTATTCTATTCTATTCTACTCTACTCTACTCTACTCTATTCTAAATTAAGGTTAACAGAGGGCTTTGTAAGTCACTTTTTTCATGGCCGTTGTACCTTTGAATGGTCACTAAAGGAACTGTTGTAAGTCGAGGACTCCTTGCAAAGATAGTGACTCAGGATGGAGCAGTTGTGGACAGAAGCACAGGCTAATACAAAAAGGGACTGCAAATAAAATGGCCAACCGTATAGTGAACTCAGAAAAATCTCTATTCACATCTGAACTCGGGTGCACAGTTTTAACTGTCACATTTATGAAGATACAAGAGAGTTGGAAGAATTGCCAAAAAGGGCAATCAAAATGTTGGGGACTCGAACATTTTGCTTATGAGAAAAATCTCGAATGCTTGAGGTTATTAAGCCTGGAACAAAGGCCACTGGAGGGAATGTGATCCAGATGTATAAAGTTATATATGACATGGAGAGAAAAAAATTCCCCTTCTTTTGCATGCAGTGGGATCAGAAGTCTCCCAATAAAGGAGATTAAGAACAGACAATAGAAAGCATTTCTTCTCATAGTTCTTAATAAACCCGTGGAATTTATTGCCAAATGACATAGCCTCTCTCTCCCACAAGAAAATGTGATGACCACTAACTTGGCTTTAAAGGAGGATTAGATACACCAGGTGCTCCATTGCTGGATGTTTTCGAAAATAGACCGAATAACATTTGCCTGGGATGCTGTAAGGTCTCCTGCCTTACAGATTGGACCCTTCCAGCCTTAGAATTCTGTGTTCAATTGCAGGGAAACAACAATGGGAGAAATATGTCACACTCTTGCTTGTGAGCTCCGCAGAAGCATCGGTGAGGAAGAAAATGTTATTCTGACATTGGTAAGTTTTTACCGGTAGCTACAACTTTAGGAATCTTCTGAAGTTCTTCATGATTTCCTGACATTTTTGATTGCTTATAGTGATAGATTCCGTAGATGGAAGAGGAGGAAGGGGGGGGGGGGGAGAGGAGANGGGGGGGGGGGGAGAGAGGAGAAACTGTCTCATCTGGAGGAGGAGGAGGAGGAGGAGAATTGAAGTTGGGGAACTATGGAGTCCCAGCAACCCTGAAAGACTGGGTCACATTTAAAAAACAAAACTTTTAAAGGCAGACTCCTTGAGCAGAGTTTGCAAGGGCAGGTGCCTGTGAAAGTGGCTGCAAGAAAACAAAGATCACTATGCCAGAAAATCCATCAAAGGGGAAAAATGAAGCATAATTGCAGCCCGTCCTTCCAACTCCTTGCTGCTTCTGTCAGTGCAAGTCCAGCATCCGTGAGTATAACGCTATGTCTAAACCTACAAGGAAGCATGAGTGTGTGTTTTGTAAGGAATGACCTCATTGCCATTGTTCGTGCAACCGGGGCGTGTGATGAAATTGTGCCTGAGCCAATTATGCACCTCTTCACTCAAATTCCACTGTTAACAATTGAGGTATTATGCTTTAGAGTGGCTTGGCCTGGCTTGTAAATAAGAACATCACCTGTCATTCAGCATTATCCCTTCCCAACTTAAGTACTATTCTAAATTTGTTTGTACTACACAGTCTTCCTGACAACTTAGTTAGGGAGAAGAAAATTCATGCTGTAACAAATTACACAGTGCAGCCTTATGAAACCAAACAAGAGTTCTAAGCATGTCCTGGCTTCACCTTTGAAAATAATGTCCTAAAAGGAGACGCAAATCCATGTGCAGACAACCCCCTTTGGCAATTACGACAGGTAGTCCTTGACGTAAAGGGCCTGTCACATCGGCCGACGGATGCAAAAAGTATGTAAAAAAGACACAGTGGACCGAGAAAATGTTCCATCCGTTGTTATCCGCTCTCAAAAGTGCCCAAATTTGCATAAACAGAGCGGACAACAACGGAAAGGAACGGACGGGGGGAGGAGTAGCGGGGATGTAAAGCGGATGCTCCACGGAAGCTAGCGGATGGAAGCAGATGGGAGCGGATGCCACATCCACAGGGCTTCCGGGGGAGCAGCAGTGAAAGCGGACGCGCAGCGGAAGGAGCGGATGCAGAGCAGATGCCAAGCGGATACAGCGGATGCATCACGGACGCCTAGCGGATGCCTAGCGGATGCCTAGCGGATGCAAAGCTTCACTGCGCATGCAGGGAGGATGCATTGTGTCAGCCCTGTGGATTAAAAGGAGGCAGCTCGCAAAGCAGGTCCACCATTCAGAGGAAAGACCTGCTGCAGACACATCTCCAGCCAACAACCATGGGGAAGAAGAGGAAGCCTTTGCCATCTTCTGCCAGCCCTGGCAAAGAAGGACAGGCCACCATCCCACCCCCTGGCCCTGACTCTGCTTCTGCTGGGGCTTCTGCTGCTGGGGCTGACTCTGCTGGTGCTGGTGCTTCTGCTGGTTGCTGCTCCTGGTGCTGGTGCTTCTGCTTGTGGCTTACTCTGCTGCTGTTGCTCGTCTGCTGTTGCCTCCTGGTCCTGCTGGTCCTGCTGGTGCTGCTTTTGCTGCTGCTGCTGCTGCTGGTGGTGGTGTGGTGGACCAGCCCTAGAACCTCAAAGCCCTTCTGATGAGGGCCCAGAAGGCCATGCCAGAGGGAGGAAGAGGCAATCGGCGGATAGGGAGAGGAGGAAGTACTCCATCGAAGAGGAACATGAGAATGAGGTGCTCGAATGGCTGAGGAGAACGAGTACCTATGGCGGAAGGGACACAGGCTCTATTGAGCCACCAAGAGGAAGCAGGCGGCTTGGAGAGAGAAGGTGGAGAGCCTGACCTACACTTCGGAGGTCCTCCTCGGGTGGTGGAAGCACATGCACACCTGATATGGAAGCTGCAACTCAAGAAGTCTGGCCAGGCGCAGTCAGGCTGATGGACCGGAGACCTACGTGATGGCCAAGTGCAGCTTCTTGGAGGGTGAGATCCGCCACAGAGGAGCAGCCCCTCTGTCAACCCTCTCTCTCAGGCAGCCCACAGAGAGCCAGTCCTCTTCTGACCAAGAGTCAGCTCCTGTGTCCAGGCAGGTATCTGTGGGAGCGCCCCATGACGAAGACCCCCCCACAGCTGCACTCCCCATGGCGGAGCATGTGGAGGACCCCCTGACGCAGTGGGAGCAAGAGAGGGCGCTGACACCAGAGACCAACCCACCCCCACCCCCAGCTCCACTTCCACAGAAAGCAGGCAAGAGAGCAGACCGAGGGAAGAGCCACACTGTCCTGCTGGAGATCAGGGACACCATCAAAAGCAGCGTAGATCTCCTCTCTCAGCTGGTACACACGACAATACCATCCTCTAACAGAAAGCCCTTCCTCACCTACGTCAACCAGACCCTCATGAACATTCGGAACCCCAGTACCAGTTAATAAAGGAGAGGATCACAGGATTCTGCACAACCCCGGCCCAGCTGAACCTGCTCCCACCCAGTCCAGGTCTGCTCCTCCACCCCAGGTGATGTCACAGGCCCTTCCAAGGCTTTCCACAGGCTCTCATTACCAAGGATACAGCTACCAGGAGTTCCAGCAGCACAGGCAGCTCTTCCCAGTCCAGGCACAGGTACATCGTACGCCACTGACACCACAGATGCCACCCCGACACAGATGCCACCAGCCAAGATGCCACCCATGCCACAGATGCCACCCCAGCCTCACCTCGCTCACCTGCAGACCAGACAGCCCACTACACTCCTCCTTCCTCTACCCCCAGCCAAGCCCAGCCTCAGAACATCTGTCATGGTCTTGGGACTGACACCCCATGTCCTGGAGAAGGGGCTCTCAATCACAGGACTGAGCCAGCTTCTGAGAGCTTCCTCCACACACCATCCCCTGTTTGTCCTCTCGGGGCCAGGCACCCCAATGGCACCTAGACCAGCACTCCAGCAGCAGCCACCACCACAGCACCTGGACCCTTCACCCTGAGACTATGGGCACACCTCAGAGTGATTGAGAAGAGTGCCAGAGACTGGGTTGCTACCTGTTGACTTTATCTTTGCTTGGGACACTTTACTTGGGTCATTTTGCTTTTACAGTTTTTATTATATAAAGGTTATTTTGGCTTCACACACTTGGTTCAGTTATTTTAGTAAATAAAGTCTTGGTGGAAACTTTTAGAAATGGTTTAAGCCTTTGCATGCTTGTGGATGGGGAAGGATAGCAGTGGATGGGCAGGGATAACTGTGGATGGATAATCAGCTGTGGGATGGGCAGGGATACTGTGGGATGGGCAGGGATACTTGGGTGATGGGTAATAGCTTGTGAGATAGATAAACCTCCAATGCACAAGCATATGGGACTGTATGGTCCACCCTCCCAGGTGCCACACCTATGGCCCTTTATTATAATAACAATTTAATCATCTCATCCAAACACATTCAACATAAACAAATTTACTTTATATATCGCGCTTGTATGCCACTCTGAGGACATACATACATGGCACAATCTCATCAGTGCTGATGAGACAGGTTGAAGAAGAGCATCATTAGGCATACATACTCTGTCTTGCCACTCCACTGCCTCCAGCTGGGTAGTTATGTTGTTTCAGGATATAAGCTAGCTTCTTCCTACCTCACGTGAAGCTCTAGAGTGGCGATGTTCACATGCCCATATGCTTATCCCAGGGTTTCGCCTCTTTAGCCTCGGCATTCGCAGCCAGGCGGTTACATGTCCTTGCATGGTGTGGAGATCGTGAGCGTCCACGAGCCTCCGTAATGGATAGGTTGTACCGTGCCATCAGTTCTAGAGTTATTGTCGGGTCGCGTCCTGCATGGGTGAGAATCTAGTTGCGGGAGGGGCTCGCATGAGCATCCTCGCGACACGCTTCACGATTATCTCTCTTCTCACGGTGAGGCATCTGGAGTTAGGCTGCATGGGTGAGTCTGGAATGTGGCAGGATGCAAAGGCGTTCATCGACATCGCCTTGCTTGAGACTATAGTAAGTATTATGGTTTGTGAATGATCGCTCTGGGCTGTCACTGGGTTCGAGTGTCTCTGGGGATGTGAGGCTCAAATGGCGTAGTCAGGGAGCGCGCTCTCCCGCCGGACTCGAGTCAGGCGCTACGATTGTTTGTGGCGTTAGACGTGGGCTATGAGTTACTGATCGGGAAGCTTGGGGCATATAGCACCTGAGGATGAACTGGCATTGTATACGCATATGCGAACGATGACCCGTTGCCAAGCATCGATGACAGTGGTAGTCAGCATCGGCCATGGCGAGAGGATGATTCTTGAACGATAGCCTTGTAATTGTGATAGATGGACCCTGAGTTGGGTTGGAGCTTTGCAGGCCACGTGCTTCCCATCTATGGCTCCAAACAGTGTGGGGGAAGTTCCACACTTCTGATACCACTGCTCTCAACTTCTTCCAGCTTCTTCAGTGGAGGGAGCACTGGAGGAGCTCCTCCAAGGTATTCTTCGATATGGCCTGCACGCACTTCTCTGACCACAATGCTTTGATGGTGTTGTGTGCGCACCCTCCAGGCGTACTGCATTGCTCCTGTATCCATGCCTCGCGCGGCACGCGCACGTGCGCGCAGAGTCAGAGCCACCTTCAGGTCAAGGCAGGCTTGGTGCCAGTGGCTGGACGTCATCAGCCGCCATCGTTTCGCTACTTGCCTGCGGTCACACTCAGGTCTGCAGCTCATCCACAACTTCGTCAACATGGCTGGTGGCATCCTCATGCAGAGTTACTGCTCACGCAGTGTCTTGGTTCTTCAGGCGGCTCCGACCATCTAGTGTGTAAGTCGCATACTCAGCTCTTCTCGCGATGCCATCTTCGACCACCTTATGTTACGGTCGTCTAAGAGGCTCCTTTTCTTTCCGTAAGACAACGCGTAGAGGAGGCTGTAGCACAGGGATTGCACGTGCTAGAAATATATAGAAGACTAACAGACAGAGTGTTGGAGATCAGCGAGCTCAGGCGGGCTCTAGAGAGACTCGCACCTGTGTAGGGTGATTTGGCTTAGAAGCACGAGAGAGCATTTGCTATATGATGCTGCATGACAACCGGCACGACGCGTCATATAAAAGTGTACGTGTATAAGGATAGATTCCTTTATGTTATGGAGCTGTTATCGCTCTCTCTCGTTAGTAGTTAAGATACGGAGGAGTAGTACAGTCTCCGTGCGTGAGCTGTGGTTTGTTCGTCTAATGCAATTACCTGTGTGAGATTCGGGGCTTGGCAGAGCATTCTAAATACCCGAGAGTATGTCCTCACCTACGAGAGCTTTTGTTTCGATTCTTATAATGAATGGCTTTGTATGCGAGCTGCCATCCGTTTCATCCATCTCTACGTCCGTGCTACTAATGCTGCTGTCGTTCCGCGTCCGTTCGCTTCCTCCCTGTGTCCGTTTTTCCGCTGGAGCGGATGTGAGTTTGCCGGAATGTGCAAGCGGATGCCTAGCGATATAAGTGGATAGATATAGACTGACGATCGTATTTTACATCACGGATGTTTTCCGTATGGGTCGTCTGATATAGAAGAGATCTGGCACCTCATCTTCATGCCCTCAGGCAATCCAGAGGTGGAAAGAAGTGTTTTTTTGAGCGGCCATGAAAATGTCAAGTAGACGATGACTCGGTTGGACGATCTTGTATATGTATATTATATATATTGACGGAGGGCAAGTGAGTACAGAACGGATGAATTATGAGAGTTAACAACGGATGAGCAAGTGTGTGCTAACCAACGGATGGCAAGTGTTTTTCTCCGTTTTACATCCTCTTTCCATCCGTTGGTGCTGTGTGACAGGGGCTTTAAACAGTTCTCTTCGTGACCATTTGAAGTTACAACGCCACTGAAAAAAGTGACGTATGACCATTTTTCTCACTTATGACCATTGCTGCCTCCGCAAGGTCATGATGTTTCCAATTAGCAACTTTCAGACTTATGGACTTCAATTCCCAGAATTCCTCAGACAGCTATGCTATGCTGGCTGAGGAATTCTGGGAGTTGAAGTCCACAGGTCTTAAAGTTGCCAAGGTTGGAGACTCCCAGTCTAGATGACCTCCAAGGTCCCTTCCAGCTCTCTTATTCTGTTCCTTACTGAATGTGTCCATTTTCAGACCAATTAAAAACAATCTGGATAAATTTGGATATGGGACAGAAAGATGATAAGAGGCCTAGAGGCTCAATCATACAATGAATGACGAAGAGATCAGGAAAATAGATATGTCTAGCCTACCGAAGGAAAGCATTAGGGTAGACATGATAGCAGGCTTCCAGTATTTGGGGGGCTGCCACAGACAGGAGGGGGTCAGCTTTTTTTTTTCCAAAACACCATATGGCAGGGACAAGAGGCACGGAACTTGACTCATTAGCCCTGTCTTTTTCCTTCTTGGTATCTGCTAGGCTTCTGGTTCACAGTTCTTGTGCTACCATCACTCATCTACCTGAGGAAGGAAATCTCTTGACCATTTTTTTTTCCTCTTGGCTGTGATTTGGGAGAGCAATGGAGCCATCTCAGCCTGCACACATCCCAGTCATCCATAAGCTGAGCGGGATAACTTATTAGCTTATCTTTCAGTTTCGCTAGGAAGAGACTTTAGCTGGCTGGGGAATTCTGGACTTGAAAGTCCACAGGTCTTAAAATTGCCAAGTTTGGCAGGAGGGAAAAAATCCTCATTTTCAGGAAAGCAAAACAATGGACAAGTCATTTTGCATCCATGGCGCGCATGCACACACACACACACACAAACAAAAGCAATTTCCTTCAAACAGAGCTTGTTTTCTCGGGAGTTTATTGGATCCTTCCCTGCTCCTTTGGGGACAACACTGTGGAAGTAATTTCCCTCTGGCTGTTGCAGGAACTGGGCATGGCTAGTCTAGTGAGAAATAGGACTGGGGTGACATGATAGCAGTCTTCCAGTAGTTGAGGAGCTGCCACAAAGAAGAGGGGGATGATGCCATCCCCCTGTTGATGCAGCCTAGGATCGCATTGGCTTGGCAGATGGCTCAAACTTAAGTAGTGGTCCACCAGGATTCCTAATTCCCTCTCACAATTAGTACTGCTGAGCCAGTACTACCTGTATGGAACCTGTGCAGCCAAGGGTGGGCTTCAAAAAAATTAGCAAACAGTTCTCTGCCTTGTTACTGGGTGGGTGTGGCCATGGTGGGCGTGCACCATTGGTGGTATTTTCACCCTCCCCAGGCTCCAGAAGCTTTCCTCAAGCTTCTGGGAGGGCAAAAATGTCTCCCTGGGCTCCGGAGGCCCTCTTGAGGCTGGAAACTGGCCCATTCTGGGAGGCCCATTTTTCGTTCTTCCCGAGTCTCCGCCCAGGCCCTACACTTACCTGGGATATAAACTGGGCCATGTGGAGACTCCTAGGAGGGGAGGGGTGGGCATGGCCAGCCAGTCCTTGCAACTACCGGTTTGGCGAACCAGATGTAAAATTAACATCCAGTTCTCCTGAACTGGTGTGAACCGGTAGCAACCCACCAGTGTGTGCAGCAGAACCTTTCCTTTCTCACCACTGAAATTGCTCGATAGGGCGCAATGCTCAAGTCTCATGATGGCGAACCTATGGCACGTGAGACCCAGCCAAACTTACCTGCACTCTGCATGCGCGTACCTCCCAGCTGATTTTCGGCCTCCGAGAAGCTTAAGGGAAGCCTCTGCAATCTTTGGAGGCCTAAAAACAGGCCAGTTTCATCACTTCCGGTATTTCCGGAAATACCGGAAGTGATGAAACGGACTGATTTTTTGGCCTCCAAAGGCTGCAGAGGCTTCCCTCGAGTGTCTGGTAAGCCAAAGAAGGCCTCAGATGGGCCAAAAATCAGCTGGGAGGTGCACAGTTCAGGTAAGGGGGTGGCGTTGGGGGAGGATTGCATGTGTATGAGTAGGGGTCAGGGTCCCCCCACACACATTGCCTTTGCATGCCCGTGAGTGCGCATGTGCAATTTTTGGCACAGGAGCCCAAAAAGGTTAGCCACCACTGCTCAAGTCTGTTGAGATCCTTCTGAATCTTCAGTCTATCTTCCAAGGATTGGCAATTCCCCCTTGCCCCACCTGCAAATCTCATGACTTTTCCTTCCATTGCCTCATGCTCTGGTATGTTTGCAATGCATAGTGGTCAGTGAGATTGTCTGTAACTTGTCTGCGCTTGAAATCCATAACATGACCTTGCAACGGCCATATAACACATATGGAGAATGAGGATGACAGATAAGATCCCGGCCAGTATGACTCCAGGAGATGTGGTGGCCTTCTTTCAACCAAGCAAAATGGGGAAAAGAAGAAAGGCATGGGTGTCTCACTCCAAGAAAATTGTTTTTGTTGAAAACATGTTTAACAACAGGATTCTTTGTCTGAGGTCAAACTTTAAGTTAGGCATAACTATACGGGATCTGCATAGTTCACTGAATTTGCACAACACAGTAAGCAAGACTGAAATGGAGCTTAGCCATTTCTGATCCAGTTTGTTGTCTTCATGTACTGCATCAACTTGGCCATCCTGTTAAACAGTGGTGGGATTCAAAAACTTTTTACTACCAGTTCTGTGGGCGTGGCTTGGTAGGCATGGCATGGTTTGGTGGGCGTGGCTTGGTGGGCGTGGCAGGGGAAGGATACTGCAAAATCCCCATTCCCTGCCCCACCCCACTAACCTGCTTCCCAGCTCCGTTCTTCTTTGCAGGGCAACCAAAGAAGACCCAGCCGATCAGCTGGGACCCGGGAGGCAGAGGAGAGATGGGGTTGGCGGGGCCAGTCAGAGGGGGCATTTGCTGGTTCTCCAAATTTTCGGCACCGGTTCTCCAGAACTGGTGAGAACCTGCTGAATACCAGCTCTGCTGTTAAACCATAATAAGGTTTATTTGTTGGGCACAGAATGTGGTGTGCAGGCAAAATGATTAAGCCAGGTTTCAGGGATACAGTAGGGGGATGCGTGAAGCTGCCCCCCTGAGTCATGAAGAGGGAGAGGGTTGCTTTGACTTCTGCTGTCTTGTAAGATTGGACTAGAAGACCTCCAAGGTCCCTGCCAACATGTTTCTCTTCCTCTCCTCAATTTGATTCCCACCAAAATTTGAGAAACTGGTCCAGATAATCTAGAGACCTTTGTTAAAATAGAGTTGGTGGGGGCTTGGAGGTCTTCTAGTCCAGCCCCCTGCTCAAGCAGGATAACTTATCCCATTTCAGACAAGTGACTGTCCAATCTCTTCTTAAAAACCTCCAGTGATGGAGAACCCACGATTTCTGGAGATAAGCTGTTCCATTGGTTAATTGTCCTCCCTGTCAGGAAGTTTCTCTTTAATTCCAGGTTGCTATCTCCTTGATTAATTTCCATTGTTTCTTGTCCTGCCCTCGGATGCTTTGGAGAATAAGTTGACCCCCTCTTCTTTCTGGTAGCTCCTCAAATAGTGGAATACTACTATCATGTCATTCCTAATTCTTCTTTTCGTTAGACTAGCCAAGACCTAGGTGGAAGGTTTCAATCTTGTTCTCCTCAGGTATGAACTGAAATTCTCACTCTTGTGCTCTGTTTTCTATCAGGTGCCACTACCAAATTGTTACATTGGAACAGATGTTTTAAGGGAGAGAAATTTTTTTAATTTTTCTTTTCCCCACATTTTTAGAGAGAAAATTCAGTGCATTGATGGAGGCTAATTGGCTGGGCTAAGCAATATTTCGAATTTGATTCCAGGAATGTACTTCAGAGCAGGGAGGACTGCAAATTGGGCTTTCAGCTCTTTAAAGCAGCCATATCTCTTTCCAAGATCACATGGCAGTGGAGCTTCAGCATCCTGGGAAAAGACACAGATGTTTTAAAAAAGCTAAATATATTCCATGCTTCTCTCCATGCTCCGGAGCACCTTATGGAAGCTGAATCCATAAATCCACACAATCCCAGTAATCATGTTATGATTAAACACAACTAAAATTAAACTGATTTTTTTTTAATTGGCTGAACTTCACCATCCTGGAAAAAGATACAGCTATTTTTTTAAAAAAGCAGAAAAGAATCCGTACTCTTGTCTCCGTGCTCCAGAGCACTTTTGGGAAGCTTAATCCACAGATTTGCCAATCTCAACAATCCTGTTGTTATGAAATACAAGTAAAATTCAATTGCTTTATTTTTAATTGGCTGAGTTTAGCATTCTGGAAAAAAGGATGCAGCTATTTTCAAAAGTGGGATACAATCCACGTTCTTCCCTCCATGCTCCAGAGGACTTTTGGGAAGCTGAACCCAAAGAATTGCATAACTTTAATCGTGTTGTTATAAAAAACAACTAAAATTAATTGGGATTTTTTTTTCCTTCCCTTGGCTCCACTTACTACTCTTTGGGTGTGCCCCAATACCGCTCAAAGACTAAGTACAGCCCGTGGGCATGAGAAAAAACAAACCGGCACCCTTGCGGTTCCTCCTTGCCTTCCAGTTACTGAAGGAGAAACAATGGGAAGTGAGTCACATGCAACCACATCATGGCCTCATCTGATGCCCTGGCCTGGTTCCTTCTGCTGAGTCATGGCCACAGGCCTGAAGACACAACCAGATCACATTGGTCAGATTGATATTCTGATGGTTTCCCAACAGGGATTTTGCCATCTGCGGCATCTTCGCCTCCACAGGCAGCCCGCCATATTTTTAATATCAATGGTTCTCAGGGGTGGGATTCAAATTTTTTAATGACCGGTTCAGTGGGGGTGGCTAGGTGTCCATGACCATGTCCATGGGTGGGCTTGGCTCCCACAACCCCCCCAGGGTTTTTTTTTGTTTTTTTTTTGCCTCCTGGGCCTTCAGGGAAGCCTTCCTGGGGTGCATTTTTGCTTCCCAGGAACCTTCCCTGGAGCTCAGGAAGGCCTAAAATTCAGACACCACACCACCCCTTTTTGCCTCCTGGGCCTTAGGGGATAGCCTCCTTTTGAGCAAAAGCGCTCCCCAGGAGGCTTCCCTGAGGCCCAGAGGCAAAAAGGGGTGAAGCAGTAAGATTAGCGCGAGGGGGCATTCTGGCACAGCTATCATCAGAACAGCTGATCGTTGGGAGGGGAAAGATACAAAACGGCAGCATGATGTTGCGCATTGCACGATAAGGACTGACGGGGGCGCACGATAAGGGAGGGGTGAGTGGAGAGGGTTGGGCCAGCCAGGAGCACGATTTGCCGGTTCGCCAAATTGCACAGGAACCATAACAACCAGTTTATAGAACCTGTCAAACTGGTAGAATCCCACCTCTGTGGTTCTGGAAAAGACTCACGGCGGCGGGGGGGGTGTTTGTCAATCAACCAATCAGAATGAGAGCTGGAAGGAACCTTGCACAGTAGTGGGATCCTACCCTTAGTTGCCACAGGATTGGGCGCGGGGATTGGCGCCGTTTCGGGTGTGCAACCTAACAAAGCCAATCAGCTGAGAGGATGAAGAAATGAAAAGCTAGGAGTGACCTTTCTCTCTTTCATGCGCTTCTTATCCTCTCAGCTGATCAGAGCATTTTTATTTTTTTTTTACTAACTGGCTTGGGCGATAGGACTGGTAGTTGATTTTTTTACTACATTTCAACCCAAACGGAGAGAAACTGTAGCCATGCCCTGACCATGGAGTGTCTTCTAACGGTACTAGTTCTCAATTGCCCTGCTTAAGAGGTGAGACCTTCCGGTTGCCATTTATCACGGTAAGGTAACTCTCTAGTCTCTTTCTTAAAAACATCCAGCAATGGATGCCCAAGATTTCTGAAGGCAAAGCTGTTCCACGGGTAATTGTCTTCACTTTGAGGAAGCTTCTCCTTAAAATTTCCAATTTCTCCTTGATTAGTTTCCAACCATTCTTTCTTTTAGGCTTGCTTCTGGTGCTTGGAAAATAAGTTGTCACTCTTCTGTTGACATCCTTCAAATACTAGAAAACTGCTATCATTGTCCCTCTTAATTAGTTATTTTTACATTTAATGTATGTATGTATGTATGATGTATGTATGTATGTATGTATGTTTATGTATGTTATGTCAAATTGCTCACAAGATAATAGGTATAAGTAAAAACATAGTTATGAATACATGGATGACATGTTAAGAAAAATAAAATATATATATAAAAGAAACAATAGGACAGGGATGGTTAGGGCCGTTGGTGCGCTTATGCACCCCCCCCCCACAGACCTCTTAGGAAAGGGGTGCGTCCAATAGTTAGACAGTCTGAGTTGAAGTTTTTGGACGGGTTTGGGGAAGAAAAACCACAGAGTCAGGTTAGAGCATGGGGGTCCCCAACTTACCGCGGCCCCGGACTGTACTGGTCCGTGGATTCATTTTGTGTTACCGGGGTGGCCGCCAAAGAATGAAGAATCGTGATTAAAAATGTATAAAAATGTGTTTTTAGTAAAAAATAGTAAAGAAGCCCTTTACTATAGGGGATGAATTAATTTTGCCGTCCTTGAAAAAATGCTTTGCGTGGAAACTGGGTCCCTGGTACAAAAAAAGGTTGCGCGGAACACTGAGGGTAGAGGATTCCAGACATTGACCCTCTGTTGCTGAAGTTCGTTATTCCTGCAGTCAAGTTTGGGTGCAATTACCTTGAGTTTGTATCCATTGTTTGCTCTTGTTGTGTTATGGTTGAAGCTGAAGTATTATTGACAGGAGACCATTGCAATGTAGATTTTATATACACTACTTAGATCGACCGAAGATAGCGTAATTCAAGGTTTTCTCGGTCCAGAGTTTCAAGTCCGGTGGCTTAAGGTCTTCTGCAATGAGTAGAGGATTGGAGTTCTTTTCTCTAGACCAGCCATATCCTGTTCCAGCAACTGTTTTAGTCTCCAGGCTCTTAATCACGGGTGGGCTTCAAAAAATTTAGCAACCGGTTCTCCGCTCAGTTGCTGGGTGGGCGTGGCCTAGTCGGCCTCCTGCACCATGGTGGGGGTGGGGCATTTTTGCTTTCGCCGGGCTCCAGAGGTTTTGCTTGAGCCTCCTGGAAGACCAAAACAACCTCCCTGGGCTCCGGAGGACCTCTGAAGTCCAGAAATGAGCCCATTTTTCACCCTCCCCAAGCTTCCATGCGGGCCCTATACTTACCTGGGATCCAAAACAGGCCACATGGAGACTCCTCGGAGGGTGGAGTGGGTGGGGCCAGCCAGTCATTGCAACTACTGGTTCGGCAAACCAGATGTAAAATTAATATCCGGTTCGTCCAAACTGGTGCGAACCGGTAGCATCACACCCTGCTCTTAACTCTCTTATTTGCTCTTCTCTGCACTTTTTCCAAAGTCTCAACATCTTTTTTTGTAATGTGGTGATCAAAACTGGATACAGGATTCCAGATGAGGCCTTACTAAGGCTTTATAAAGTGATACTAATGCTTCACATGGTTTTGATTGTGCGCCTCTGTTTAAACAGCCAAGAAAAGGACAAGGAAAAGAAGGACTTTGATCCGCACCAAATGGGTTGTAAACTTGTTTCAGCAAAAGAAGGAAATGTGTATTATGGTACTCGGGCCTTCTCTGTTGCCTTCTCTATCCACAGACTCTTGGATATGTAGCAGTTAAATTCATACATTCATCCTCCTGCCAATTTCTTGAGGATATAATAGTCAAGTGTCTGCTGTCATTACAAATTACATTAACAGAGGAGGAAGTGACCTTGTAGGTCATCTAGTCCAACCCACCGCCTCAGCAGAAGACCCTACAGCATTTCTGACAAATGGCAAAGTCTCTTCTTGAAAGTCTCAAGTGGTGAAGCTCCCACAACTTCCAAAGGAAACTTCTGTTCCATCAGTTGATGGTTCTCCTTATCAGAAAATTCCTTCTAATTACCAGGTTGAATCTCTCCTTGTTCAGTTTCCATCCATTATTCCTTGTCTGGCCTACAGGGCCTTGGATAATAGCTGGATCCTCTCCTCTCTGGGGCAGCCCCTCAAATATTGGAAGACTGTTTTCATGTCTCCCCTGGTCCTTCTCTTTACTAGACTCGCCAGGCCCAGTTCCTGCAACTGGTCATCGTATGTTTTAGCCTCCAGTCCCCTCATCATCTTGGTTGCTCTTCTCTGCACTCTATTTCTAGAGTCTCAACATATTTTTTATAGTGTGGTGACCAAAATTGGATATAGTACTCCAAGGGTGGTCTTACTAATGTTTTATAGAGTGGTATTAGTACCTTCCTTGATCTTGATTGTACCCCTCTCTTAATGCAACTTAATAGGATTGCATTGGCTTTTTTGGCTGCCACTGCACACTATTGGCTCATATTTAACTAGTTGTCCAGTAAGACTCCAAAATCCTTCTCATAATTACTGCTATTAAGCCTGATTTCACCCAGTTTATATGTGTTCCTTTGGTTTTTCTTGCCTAATTTATTCTCTCAGGAAAACGTGACCCATAAGGAGAACTGCAGGTTGAAACCTATTAAATCTGGATGACACTAAATTGAGAAAGGCTAATAAACAATAAACTATAATAAATAAAGAATTGAACAATTCTTTGTTCCAAAAGATTCTTTCTGCAAATAGAAGTGCAATAGAAGGAAAGCCCTCCAAACTGTTTTATAGCCAGATTAATCAGGAATGAATACATTTTCAAACTCTATAGTGGTGGTAGGGATATGTGGGTAAAACCCTACAACCAGTGATGTAATAGTTTTTATACATAGTCTTCCAAATAAATGCTTCAGGATCTATTAAATGCAGATTTTAAACTTGACTGTTTTTGTGAGGTATAATACCAGAACAAATTGATAAGCAAAGTTTACATTTAACATTGCATGTCTTAACAGCAGCAATGATTGTATTTGCACAAACATTGGAAAAATGAAGAAACTCCGCAAGATGAAGAGATAATTAGGAAGATACTATTTGTGCAGAAATGGATAGATTGACATTGAAAATTAAACTGAAAGACGACACAAAATATTATTAAACATGGAATTTATCTTACCAGTGGTTGGAAAAAGGGGGTGGAGATTAAGAGTGTCATCTGTATTGTTAATCAGAGACTGAGCTATTGATTTGTTATTATTCTTAATCTTAAAGGACAGATGTAACCTTTCAGTATTATACACAGAAATATTTGAACTTGGCAAACAGGTTGCAAAATCAGATGCGATGCTCTTAACAACTGACTTCTTGAGAATGAAAATTCTGGTTCTCATTGGAAGGAAATAATAGAATAACAGAGTCGGAAGGAACCTTGGAGGTCTTCCAATCCAACCCTATACCAGTGATGGCAAACCTTTTCAGCACTGAATGCCCAAAAGGGAGCACACATGTGTGTGCACTCATTGGGGACGAAACCCGGAAGATGAGCTGCCCAGGGGCATGCACATGCCTGGAAATGAATTTCCAGTTTCTGATGTGTGCACTTCCGGTTTCCGGTGCACATGCACACGCGATAATCAGCAAGCTGGCACACGTGCACACACCAGAAAATGGAAGACCAGCTCTTCAGTTTCTGGCACTACCACATGTGCGAAGGCCAACTGATCATTGCGCGTGCCAGAAACCTAAAAGAGGAACAGATGAAGCCTCACATGCCAGGCAACCTGGGTCTGCGTGCCACTTCGGGCACACATGCCATAGGTTTGCCATCACAGCCCTATACCATTCCAGGCAAATGGTTGTCCAGTCTCTTCTTAAAAACCTCCAGTGTTGGAGCATTTACAACTTCTGGAGGCAAATTGTTTCACTGATTAATTGTTGTCACTGTCAAGAAATTTCTCCTTAGTTCTAAGTTGGATCTCTCCTTGCTTAGTTTCCATATATTGCTACTTCTCCTACCTTCAGGTGCTTTGGAAAATAGATTGCCCCCCCCCTCTTCTTTGTGGCAGCCCCTCAAACACTGTAACTCTAGATGCTTGTCAGCCTTCAAGATTCCCTTCCTTTCGGCTGCCATAGTAACGGAGGGAGGGTGAAATAATTGGGCTTTGTGGGTGTGGGAAATGTGCTGGAAGTTTAGAGAATGAACTGTATAACTTGGGGGAAAACTTTATTGTTTATGCTAACTTGCTGTGCAACGCGCATGTGCAATTCTTTATCAAAATAGGCCAAGGTCAAGGCCAAGATGCCCCACATGCCATTATATACAACTTTAACTGGATGGACAGTTTGTACTATGTGGGTGGGAACAATGCCATCGCTTTGCACATGTGTTTTTCACATGCAATTCCTCAGATTCAGAATTCCTTTGATGCTACCACTTGATTTCCAGTAAAATATGTTTTTCTCCATATTAATGGCATCTAAGCGTTTTGTTTCTTGGATTTTGAATGGAGCATCACCTGACAATACTTTACTAATGAACTGGGGTCTTTTCTGAAAACCTCTGTTGGCCCCAATTGTATTATTAATCAGAGACTATTCATTCAATTCTCTGACCCTAAGTTGAGGACTACCTGGAGAAATGTTGGATACCATATAAATGCATTGTTTTGAATTATTAACTTTCTCCAACCAAGATGGTTCCCGATCACTTGAGGTACCAAACAAGCTATTTTGAAAATTCTGGTATGAGGAAAACTTTGCTATCCAACAGAACAAGGAAGGAACCGTACTTGGCGTCTATTCCAGACAGAGATTACTTTGTGTCTTCGTGGAATTCACATTCCGGACCCAACACAGACAGTTAATCTATAACTCTTATCAAACATTTGTGCACAAGGATTCTGGTGCATGGGTCAACGATCTGGAACATGTTGGGAATTCAAGTTTTGGGTTTTTGTTTTTGTTTTTTTTTTGCAATTTGCTCGAAGGCCCAGATGGCTACCATGTGATTCTGAGGATTTACTGTTTCATGAACAGTCTTCATTAAAAAAAAAAAAAGCAACAACTTTTCAAGGCTGTCACAGCAATCGTAGTTTACAGGGACTGAGCGGACTGAGCAGCCTTGGAGTTGGGCTATTAATAAACAAACATTGTCCAGCAACACTTGATGCCGAGTCTTTGACCTGTGGATTTGATTTTCAGAGTCGGTGTGAGAGCCTTTCTGGTCTTCTGCAGTCATGACATAAGCCGAAGATTGAAAAAACAGGCTTGTCAGATACTCCATCTTTTCTATCCTGCTCTATAGACTGGAGAATTGGTCTCCAGCAGAAAATCACTTGAAGAGATTAGAGAAGCATTAGAAATGTGGATTTATGGGCGGCTGTTACGTATAAGTTGGGTTGACAAAATCAGAAATGACGAGGTGATAAGCCACCTTTGAAAGCCAAGGGAAACCATCAAAACCAGAGGTGGTTATTCAGCAGGTTCTGACCGGTTCTGGAGAACTGGTAGCAGAAATTTTGAGTAATTTGGAGAACTGGCCAATCCCACCTCTGTCTGTCCCCGCCTCCATCTATTCTCTGCCTCCCACTGAGTCCCAGCTGATTGGCTGGGTCTCCTTTGGTTGCCCTGCCCAGGAGAACAGAGCTGGAAAGCAGGTTAGTGGGGTAGGGAGATAATGGAGATTTTGCAGCATCCTTCCCCTGCCATGCCCACCAGGCCACATCCATCAAGCCATGCCATGCCCACCAAGTCATGCTCACAGAACCGGTCGTATTTTTTTTTTTAATCCTACCACTGATCAAAACCATAAAAAAAGCAAAAGTTAGAATATTTTGGACATGTGATGCAACATCCGGAAAAATACGGCATACTTCATTTAATCCTCCAAGGAAAGATTGAAGGCCAACCAGATCCAGGCAGAAGAAGAACTTCAAAATCTAAGGGGCTTGTTTGGATCAAACTCAGCAGCACTTTTTCGTGTGGCCATTGATCATGATCAACATGATCACCAACATCCAATGACAGACATGGCACACGAAGAAGAAGAAGTAAAAGCCTTACTTTCTCTCAAGAGAAAGTGAGATTTCTTACTAGCTGGGACCTAAATGGGAAACTGAGGCTGAGAGACAGGAGAAAACAAACCTGTTTCAAAACCCAAGATGCAATCTTCCACGCTTGAAGGTCTGCGGGCTCTGCTGCTGCTGAGACAGCCTTCAGCAAATGAGATTCTTGGCTGTCTCTGCTGCATACTCTGAGTTCTTTACCCACCCTGCAAAGGAGCAGGCCTTGAGAATGGAGATAAGCGAAAGACAAACCTTGGGGTGTGTGTATGGGGCGGGAAGAGTTTCAGTGGGAATCTCTTCCACCTGAAACCTTGGATCACTTCAGTGAGGATCTAATTTGGGCTGAAGAAACACGAGGACGGAAAATTAAACAGGAGGGAGAATGGATCTATTTGCACTCTGTCTTCCAACATTTAGCTACCCCCATTCCTGGGGTGGAATATAGTCTGGATTCCCAGGAAGGAGGGCAAAGAGCTTGGAATGTCTGGCAGGCAGGAAGAGGGTGAAGACGAATTCTCCCTAGCAGTTCAAGAGAGCATATCTGCCATGGTCCAATGATTGCTTTAGTCTGGTAAGATTCTGTCTATAGGTGAAGAACCATAAAGGAAACTACTTGGAAGTAATTCTACACGTCATTCTTGGTTCTTGGGCCCAACATCAATTTTGCCAGACTAAAGCAACTATCTGCATAACTATAGATCTACTCTGGGAACTGCTATGGAGGAGCTGCTTTAACCCTCTTCCTGCAAATCATACTTTCAAACCTCCAATTTTTACATATACTTCCTATAAAGAAAATTGGAAGTGACTTTCTCTTTCTTTCTTTCTTTCTTTCTTTCTTTCTTTCTTTCTTTCTTTCTTTCTTTCTTTTTCTTTCTTTCTCTTTCTTTTACTTTCTTTTTCTTTCTTACTTTTTCCTTCCTTCTCTCTTTTCCTTCCTTTATTCCTTTCCATCGCTTCCTTCCTTCCTTTCTCTTTCTTTCCTTCCCCTTTTTCCTTCCTTTATTCCCTTCTTTCTTTTTCTTTCTCTTTCTTTTCTTCCTTCTCTTTTGCTTCCCTTTCTGTTTTTCTCTTTTTCTTTCTTTTCTGTCTTTCCTTCCTTCCTTTTTTCCTTCCTTTATTCTTTATTCTTTCTTTCTTTCTTTCTTTCCTTCTTTCTTTCTTTCTTTCTTTCTTTCTTTCTTTCTTTCTTTCTTTCTTTCTTTCTTTCTTTCTTTCTTTCATCTCCTCAGAAAAAGAGCTGGGGGGGATGTCAAGTGCCTGACCAATTATCCAAAATAATAAAGGGTGTTGCCTTTTTTTCAGCATACAAGGAGTGGCAGAAGCTTTTGTATGTAATCTGAATGGGGACAGCTGGAGGCATTGTACAGAATAGGGTGAACATTGGAAACCATGGAAAACTCAAATTAAACCCAGTGGGGAAATCAGGGTAATGCGCCAAAGATCTTGTCGATTATAAGGGTTGCCAAGCATGGGCCAGACAGCCTGTCTCTCTGGATAGCTCTTTTTCTAGAAATAAATCTGCTGAATATAATGACAGGAGGACAGATATGTCCTCCTAGGCTGAGATATGAATGCAGAACGGTTGGCAAAGTACAGCTCATTCTTGGTCTTGGTATCTACCTCCCAGGTGTTTGTCACGGGGATGAAATAAGAAGAAGGGGATGAAAAGGATCAAAAGATGGAAAGAAGATGGGATCTGTATTTAAGGAGTACAGCAAATATAGATCAATACAGGTAATTTTCAAGTTACAGCTCCTATTGAACCCAAAATTTCTGTTACTAAGTGAGAATTAACTAAGCTAGTTAAGCAGAGGTGGTATTCAGCTGATTCTGACCGGTTCTTGAGAACTGGTAGCGAAAATTTTGAGTAGTTCAGAAAACCAGCACATCCCACCTCTGACTGGTCCCACCCCCATCTCTTCTCTGCCTCCCGAGTCCCAGCTAATTGGCTGGCTCTTCTTTAGTTGCCCTGCACAGGAGAACGGAGCTGGAAAGCAGGTTACTGGGGTGAGGAGGGAATAGGATTTTGCAGTATCCTTCCACTGCCACGCCCACCAAGCCATGCCCGCAGAACCGGTAATAAATATGTTTGAATCCCATCACTGGTTTTGACCCATTTTGTGCCTTTCCTCCAGTGGTGGGATTCAAATTTTTTTACTCCTGGTTCTGTGGGCGAGGCTTGGTGGGCATGGCAGGGGAAGGATGCAGTAAAACCTCCATTCCGGATCCCACTAACCTGCTTTCCAGCTCTGTTCTCCTATGCAGGGCAACCAAAGGAGACCCAGCCAATCAGCTGGGAATCGATGGGAGGCAGAGAATAGATGGGGTTGGCGGGCCAGTCAGAGGTTCGATTGGCCGGTTCTCCAAACTACTCAAAATTTCTGTGACTGGTTCTCCAGAACTGGCCAGAACCTGTTGAATACCCACTTCTGCTTTCCTCACCACAGCTGTTAAGTGAGTCTCTGAAGTTGTTCAGTTAGTTACACAGTTGTTGAGTGAATCTGGTTTCCCTTATTGACTTCGCTTTTCAGAGAGTTGCAAAAGGGGATCATGTGATGCTGGGACACCTCAATTGTCATAAATATGAGGGAGTTGCCAAGTCACTGAATTTTGATCACATGACCATGGGCATCCTGGAATGGTCATAAGTATGAAAAATAGTCATCCGTCCCTTTTTCCAGTTCTGTTGTAACTTCAGTCACTAAGTGAACTGCTGTAAGTAGAGAATCAGCCATAAAGGATGGACTGTAACAGTACGAACCTACTCTGGCTTGCATCCAATACGCTCAAGACGAACCAGAGATGATATGATAGCAGCCTTCCAGGACTTGAGGGGTTGCGACAGAGAAGAAGGCCGGACTTGTTCTCCAAAGCACCTGAGGGCAGGACAAGATGTAACAGGTGAAAGATGATCAAAGGGAGACCCAACCTAAGAAGTAAGCAGAAAGTTCCTGACAGGGAGAACAATTAATCAGTGGAACAGCTTGTCTCCAGCAGTTGTGGGTGCTCTCCATCACTGGAGGTTTTCAGAAAAAGATTGGACAGCCATATGTCCAAAAATGGTAGAAGGCAGGGGGCTCTTCAAAGTTGACAGCTTTAAGACTTGTGGACTTCACCTCCCAGAATTCCTCCTCTAGTCCTGTTAGCTCAGGAATTCTGGAAGTTGGAAGTCCACAAGTCTTACACTTGCCAAGTTTGAAGACCCTTGGTATAAGGTCTCCTGCTTGAGACTAGAAGATCTCTAAAGTTCCTTCCAACCCTGATGTTCTAAGTTCTATGTTCTTTTCATCTAGTGCAGGGGTGTTAAACTCAATTTCATTGAGGGCCGCATCAAGGTTGTGTTTGGGGGTACCTATGATGGCCAAGTGCTAAGGCAGGAGATCCTCCCTCTCTTTCTCATTATAAACTTCCTTCCTTCCTCCCTCCCTTCCCCTCTTTTTCCTTCCTTGCTCTCTTCCCATCTTCCCTTCTTTTTCTTTTTCTTTCCCTTTCCTGTCTCTTTTTATTTTGTTTTTATTTTTTTTTGATAGTGCTCTGCCAGTGAAAATGGAGGTCCGGGGAGCCACATGTGGCTCCCGATGCCCCATTTTTGGCCTGGACAGCCTGCTGCAGCCCCCCAAGCTCTGTTTTCACTAGGCCAGATCTAAGCATCCCATGGGCCAGATTTGTCCCGAGCCTTGAGTTTGACACCCCTGATCTAGTGCCTATTGCTGCCTGGAATCACCACCTCTCTGTACAGAATTGGCCCTACGGAGCACTTCCTAAAGTTGATTAGCTGACAGCATAGGAGGCTACAGGTAGTCTTCAACTTACAACAGTTCACTTAGTGACCCTTCAAAGTTCCAACAGCATTGAAAAAAGAGACTTATGACTATTTTTTCACAGTTACCACCTTCGAAGCATCCCCAGGATCACGTGACCAAAATTCAGATGTTTGGCCACGGGTTCACACGTATGACCATTGCTGTGTCCCAAGGTCAAATTATCCCCTTTTATGACCATCTGACAAAATCAATAGGGAAACCAGATTCACTTAACAACCAGGTTAAGTTATGAGCCAAGGTAGCACAGTGGTTAGAGTGCAGTCCTTCAAGGCACTTTTACCGCCTGCTGGCTGCTGCAATTTGGCAGTTCAAATTCGACCAGGCTCAAGGCTGACTCAGCCCCCCATCCTTCCGAGGTGGGTAAAATGAAGACCCAGATTATTGGGGGCAAGAGGCTGACTCTGTGAACTGCTAAGAGAGGGCTGGAAAGCACTGTGAAGTGGTATTAAGTGCTATTGCTATTGCTACTAGCATATCATTTGCAGGGATTCACTTGACAACTTTGGCAAGAAAAGTTGTAAAATGGGGCAAACCTCCCTTAAAAAATGTCTTACTTAACAACAGAGATTTTGGGCTGAGTTGTGGTCGTATGTCGAAGACAACCACTGGTTGATTCTGCTTTCCTAATCAATAAAGCAGTATTTCTCAACCCCAGCAAGTTGAAGTCAGGTGCCCTTCAATTTCCAGAAATCCACTGGAGAATTCTAGGAGTTGCAGTCCACCCAAGTTTTCAAAGTTTCAAAAAGGTGTAGGTAATGCCTTAAAGGCTTCCTTCCTTCCCTGTCTCAGAGTCCTGAAACTCTACCTATTGCCAGGATGAAGTGTGCAACAAGGGCCAACCCTACTTCCTCCATATGAGGTCATCACCAAAGCAGATGAAAGGTTAACTTCAGCATGGGAGTTGTCAGTGAACTTTCTAGACCATCACGTCCAAACCCCATGAGTTCAAGAGCAGCCAAAATATCTGGAAGAGCGGAACTTTGCTTGGGCTCCCAGTTCTCCCCCCCACAAATGTCTGTATATATACCCAAGTCAATTTTTAAACTTAGGTTTGGAGTCAGACCAGTAGCTGAGATTAGATGGACGGGAGAAATCACCCTGGATGGCTTCCAGAAATTACATGAGCCACACAAAGTCCAAATATCAACACATACCAGGATGCCAACTAGAACAGAGGAGCTGCAGGCATTGGACAACCCCCCCTCCGCTGCCAGATGTCAAAGAAGGCAGATAAAAGTCTGGGTTTTGGAAACTTGTCAGAACAACCTAATCTGATTTTGATTGATAGATTATGCGTCTTCAGCTTGTTTTTTGTTGTGTTAGCATTAGCAACCACATCAATATTCTCCACGATGATGTATCACCTTAGATTAGAATCATGTAAACAAAGAATCATTATATGAGAATATGTTATTAATTATTAATTTAATAATATATAATAATAGTCTCAACATATTTTGTTTTTGTTTTGTTTTTTTGGTCAAGGTCACCATATTATTAAAAACAATGTTGAGACTCCAGAAAGAGTGCAGAAAAGAGCAACAAAGAAGATTAGGGGGCTGGTGGCTTAAACAGATGAAGAATGGTTGCAGGAATTGGGTATGTCGAGTTTAATGAAAAGAAGAACTTGGGGTGACCAGGTAGCAGTCTTCCAATATTTGAGGGGCTCCACAAAGAAGAGGGGGTCAACCTATTTTTCAAAGCACCAGAAGGCAAGACAATAAACAATGGATGGAAACTAATCAAGGAGAGATGCAGCCAAGAACTAAGGAGAAATTTCTCAATCATGAGAACAATTAACCAGTGAAACGGAAGTTGCCTTCAGAACTTGTGGGAGCTCCATCACTGGAGGCTTTTAAGAAGAGACTGGACAGCCACTTGTCTGAAATGGGAGAGGGTTTCCTGTCTGAGCAGGGGGTTGGACTAGAAGACCTCCAAGGTCCCTTCCAACTCTGTTAGTTATTCTGTTATTCATATAAACATAGAATGATAGAATCCTATAAAGATAGACTTGTAGAATCTTAGAATCATAGAGCTGGAAGGAACTTTGAAGGGTCTGATCTCCTGCCCAAGGCAGGAGTCCCTGTATCCTCAAACCTATCCCTAACCTGGTCTTTCATGTTTTCCAACCATGCACCCATCACTGCTGTAATTAAGTCTATCCATCTTGCTGTTTTTCCGTTTCCTCCCACCTTTCTCACCCTACGAGTCTTCTTCAGAAAGCTGGGTCTTCCCATAATGTGTCTTAAGTAGGATAATTTGAGCCTAGTTATTTGTGCCCTGAATACGGAATAACAAGAGTTGGAAGAGACCTTGGAGCAGAGGTGGGTATCCAGCAGGTTCTGACCAGTTCTGGAGAACTGGTAGTGGAAAATTTGAGTAGTTTGAAGAACCGGCAAATCCCACCTCTGACTGGCCCCGCCAACCCCGTCTCTTCTCCACCTCCCTTTGAGTCCAAGCTGATTGGCTGGGTCTCCTTTGGTTGCCCCGTGCAGGAGAACGGAGCTGGAAAGCAGGCTAGTGGGGTGGGGAGAGAATGAGGATTTTGCAATATGCTTCCCCTACCATGCCCACCAAACCACACCCACAAAACCGGTCGTAAAAAAAACAACCCTGAATCCCACCACTGCTTTCAATGGTCGCTAAACCAATTGTAAGCAAGGGACTGCCATTAAGTATTTCATTCTGGACAGCTGTCAATCCCCAACATCTGGATCTGATCAGCTGAGTAGCAAGGAGAGGTTTCCCTTGCTGCAGGAGGCCTTCCCCAAATCTCTAAAATTGCAAACATTCCAAGAGTGCCTGAATCTTATCTACATCTGGTTTCCCCTCCACAGTAGTTGCCAGAAGCTTATCGCCTCTTTTGTAACAGCTGAGTTTTCTTACAACTCTGCAGCTTCAGCATTCCAACAGGTGAAGTCCAGGGTCACGTGGCAGAGAACCAAGGAAGGTGAACCCCTGTGCAGCTTTTAGAGGAATCCCAACATTCACTTCATTCTGGTTGTTCTTTTGCATCGGTGCACTCTCTCTCATTCTCTCTCTCCCCCCTCTCTTTCTCTCTCTTTCTCTCTTTCTTGCTCTCTCCCTCTCCCTCTCTTTCACTCTCTCTCTTTCTCTTTGTCTCTCTCTCTTCCTCTCTTTTTCTCTCTCTCATTCTCTCTCTCTCTCCCCCCTCTCTTTCTCTCTCTCTTTCTCCCTCTCCCTCTCTTTCTTGCTCTCTTTCTCCCTCTCCCTCTCTTTCACTCTTTCTCTCTCTTTCTCTTTGTCTCTCTCTGTCTCTCTCTCTCTTCCTCTCTCTTCCTTTTTTCTCTCTCTGTCTCTCTCTTCCCCTCTTCTTCTCTCTTTTTCTCTCTCGTCTCTTTCTCTCTCTCCCTCCCTCTCTCTCTCTCTTCCACTCTCCCTTTCATCCTCTCTTCTCTCTGTCTCTCTTTCTCTCTCTCTTCCTCTCTTTTTCACTCTCCTCTCTCTTTCTCCCTCCCTCCCTCTGTCTCTTCCTCTCTCTCTGTTCCACTCTCTCTCCTCTCTTCCTCTCTTTCTCTCTCTCTTTCTCTCCCCCCCCCCCNCCCCCCCCCCCCAGCACTCTCTCTCTCACACACACACTGACACACAATGTTTTCCTCAAGAGACTGGCAATACTGCATCTTTAAAAAGGGGAGTTTGCCTTATTCGCCAGAGGAATAAATAATGGACAATCCAAAGTCAGGAATTTAAGGTCAATTCAGGAGAAAGATATTGGCTGAGCTATAAAGTGCCAGATGCAAATTGCCTATTGCATTTTTCCCCTTCTAAACCCAGAAGGAACCTTGGGATTGATCGTGTGTGGACAAATTCCTGAATTCTTTTCTTTCAAACTGTCCCTGGTGGCAAATACCCCCCACGCTGCCAAATGCCTCTCCAGACAAACAGCCCTGAAAGGGTTTCCCATCCAGAGGCAAATGTATCCAGCTCTGCCAGGAAAGGCTGCACAATTGCACAATCCTGCCTTTATTTTAATGCTCTGAACGCCTTTGTGAAGGGCTGATGTATCTTGGAGGAGCAGCCGTGTGACGGATGAAACAAGAGGCTGTTTGTCTCAACACATCCACACAATCAGGGCAGTGACTTCTAAGCTGTCCATACCAGCTACTCTGTGATCTCACCTGCTGAACTATAATAAACAGCATTATTGAAAGGCACATGCCTGGGGCTGTCAGGATTACAGCCATCTATAGGTAAAAATCAGCCAGACGTCATGTTTTCATTCCTATGTAGGCAATTCTAGCAGACTTTGGCAATCTTCAGATGAAAGATACTCTACTCCAGGACAAACTGGAAAAACTCCCACTTTTTGTGTGTCCTCAGGAGTGAATCACACCTTTTCCTTTTTCTGTCTTGCACACATATGCCTAGGGGTTGTCACCTACACAATCCCTGTTTCAGAGTCTTTAAAATCAGTGTGCCTTGCAGATTTGCTCAAGATCCAGATGGATCTTCTTGATAGACCTGAACCCTATCTAACAAAATGAAATTCAGGGTAGAGGAAAGTGAAGTCTTACACTTAGGCAAGAAAAAGCAAAATGACACCTATAGACTGGGTGAAACCAGGCTTAACAGCAGTAACTGTAAGAGGGATCTTGGTGTCTTAGGGGACAACCAGTTAAATCGGAGCCATCTGTGTGCAGCAGCAGCCAAAAAAGCCAATGCAATCTTAAATTGCATTATCAGAGGGATACAATCGAGATCAAGGCAGGTGCTAATACTACTCTATAAAGCCTTAGTAAGGCCACACCTAGAGTACTGCGTCCAATTTTGATTACCACATTATAAAAAAGGCCTTGAGACTCTATAAAGAGTGCAGAGAAGAGCAGCCAGAATGATTAGGGGACTGGAGGCTAAAACATATGAAGAACGATTGCAGGAATTGGGCATGGCAGGTCTAATGAAGAGAAGGACCAGGGGAGACAGGAGAGCATCTTCCAATATTTGAAGGGCTGCCCCAGAGAGGAGGAGGAAGGGAGTCAAGCAATTTTCTAAGGCACTTGAAAGCCAGAAAATGAATAATGGATGGAAATTGATCCAGGAGAGATTCAACCTGGAAATAAGGAGGAATTTTTCTGGCAGTGAGAGCAATCCACCCCTGGAACAGAAGTTGCCTTCAGAAGTTGTGGGAGCTTCATCTCTGGAGGATTTCAAGAAGAGACTGGACTGCCATCTGTCAGAAATGGTGTAGGGTCTCCTGCTTTGGTGGGTGGGTGGGGGGTTGGATTAGATGACCTACAAGGTCCCTTCCAACTGTTACTATGTTTAATTTAGCCCTGTGTAAGGCAAAACTGCCCAAGTGCTCTGGCATCAGGCCAGTTCTCTATCATATAGTGTAAAAGACTGGATTCAAGAAACTCTATCAATGGATTATTTAGAAATATGATTTTAGAGAAGATAAAAGTGGAAGGAAGGAAGGGTATCTACAAAGTAAATGCTCCCTGCCTCTAGTCCTATATGGGCTCAACACATACAGGCAGTTCTTGACTTACAAGAAACAGTTCATTTAGTGACCATTTCAAAGCTATAACAGCACTGAAAAAAGTGACTAATGGCCGTTTTTCACACTTATGACACTTATGATTTGCAGCCTCCCCAAATGGTCACATGATTAAAATTCTCCCACTTGGCAACCGGTTCATATTTATAACGGTTGCAGTGTCCCCTGGGGTCATGAGATCCCCTTTTGCAACCTTCTGGCAAGTAAAGTCCATAGGGAAGCCAGATTCACTTAACAACCAGGTTACAAACTTATCAGTTACAGGGGTTCACTTTATGACAGTGGCAAGAAAAGTCATAAAATGGGACAAAACTTAACAATTGTCTCACTTAGCAACATAAATTTTGGGCTCCATTGTGATCATAAGTTGAGAACTACCTGTATCAACTATGCAGTTATGGGTGTTTCCCCTGTTGAAAAATCTATCTGGATTTTTTAATATTTATTTTTTTACTGCTGAAACTTTTTTTTATTCCTGAAACTTTGGGGAATCTCTGCTGTTGTCTTCTGGAGTTGGTACAAACGAAAGAGGAAACAATTTAAATATTGCTGCCTTGATCTAGGGAGGCCAAGGTTTGTGGTATCCAACATGCCAACATCCACTATGTTGGCTTACTTCACCTTAGCATCAAGGTCTGTGCAAGTGGGCAACACAAGAATTAGCTAGATTTCTTCTAGAAACATAGGTAAATACAGAATCTAAAGATAAATTTTAATGTAAAATTAAAGATATTTTTCCCCAATAAATAAATAAATTATTGGGTTCATTTAGGTCAGTGTTTTTTTTTAAAAAAACTTGGTGACTTTAAGATGGGTGGACTTCAACTCCCAGAATTCCCCAGCCATCTGAATAGGGAATTTGGGGAATTGAAGTCCACCCATCTAAAAGTCACCAAGTTAAGAAAACACACACTGATTTCAGTTGTCTTTACTATGTTGAACTGAAGTAAACTCTTTTCATCTTTTTCTTACCCCACCTTATGCTAAAACTTGGAGAGGAATTCAGACTACTGAGAACAGAGCAGGGATCCACTACAGAAGTAACAAATAAACAGAGATAATTACAACCTGACAGCAGGAAAACATGCTACTAGGGCAGTAGAAAAAAAATCCATTTTACAGCCTTTTAATCAGAGAAGGTGCCAAGAATCAAAGGATTTAGCTGTTAATCAGAAGAAGCAATATCATTTTAGTTGTTCAAAGCCCAGAATGCAATAAGATCAGACAGAATAGATTTTTTAACACCAGTCTTTTCAAAGAACAGAATAATACACCGATAAATCAAATTACAACCTTTTACTCAGATAAGGTGGCCAAGGATCAAAAGATGTTAATCAGTAAAACTGATATCATTTTAGTATCTCAAAGCTCAGAGTGTCATACTTAGCTCAGACAGAATTGATTATTGTCAGTCTTTTCAAAGCACAGAGTAATATAAATAGGTAGAAGAATTTAATCCCTTTGTTTGGGAACTATCACTTTATATTGACAGAAAGCCATTTTCTAAGCTATTTGGCCTCGTATCTGGAACCTTATCAAGATAGTGTTGGAAGTTAAAACCCATCCCTCTCCTAGAAAAATGAAATGTCCTAGGAAATAATAAAAAGGCAAAATATTTCCCCTAAAAAAAGAAGTAGAAACTTACCTCAGAAGCAGAAGCTCAACCCCACCTCTGTTAAGACCTGGGACAGAATATTTTACATAACAAAGACCTACTCCAGCTAAAGCTATAATAGGAATTGTCCAAAGCCCTTTCATTACATCATCATCCAGCAAGGCTCAACCAAGCCTGGGATTCAGGACAGCCGACAGAGTTGCCCCTGCATGATCCCAAGGGAGTCTGACAACCAGTCAGAATACAAGCTCCAATTCAAATCCCAACAAAGGTTATAAAACCCAGGCACTCTGGGCACCTCAGCCCTTTCTTGATCTCTTCCTTCACCTTGAAGCATGTGATCATCCTTCCTTCTTTGGAGCTCCAAGCCATGTAGTCTTGTCCACTATTAAACCATCTTTCCAAACAGCCTCCATGTCTTTTTCCCCACTTGGAACTGAACCCAGAAGGATAATTCTTCCAACAGTAGCAATACCTGAATTTTTTTTCAGGCACTGGAGAATGAGCAGAAAAATCCTTACCCAACTCTGGAATTAGAGAGTTAGACTTGCTTTGCAGTCATGCAATGCAACATTTCTTTTTTGCATGCCACTGAGTGCTGTTAGCTTTCTAGTGGTTGCATATAACTTGGGGGGAAAGAACTGAAAAAGTCAAAATGTTGCCATGACCACATGATCAAAGATGCGCTTCCTTTTTATCATGGATCAAACAGGTATTGATATAAAAGAAGGTAGAGACAGCCTAACATCTTGAACTTTTCTTATTACCCACCTTCCAAAGCCACATCTTAGTATGCACAAATGTCTTTTGGACATAAAGAATAGAATTCTTTATTGGTGAAGTGTGATTGGACACACAAAGGAATTTGTCTTCGGTGCATATGATCTCACTGTACATAAAGGGAAAAAATGCATTCATCAAGAATCATAAGATACAACATTTAGTGATAGTCATAGGATAAATAAATAAGCAATCAAATCATACTAGGGAACAAAACATAAATTGTAAAAATACAAGCAACACTGTTATAGTCATAAGTGGGACTCCCCCACAACTTCTGAAGACAAAGCTGTTCCACTGGTTAATTGTTCTCACAGTCAGGAAATTCCTCTTTAATTCCAGGTTGCTTCTCTCCTTGATTAGTTTCCATCCATTGCTTCTTCTCCTGCCCTCCGATGCTTTGGAGAATAGGTTGACCCACCCTCTTCTTTTGGTAGCCTCTCAATATGACTTTGTTAATACAATGACATGTACTTTTAGAAAGCTAAAGCTATTACATATCTATACATCACTAAAACTCTTCTTTTTGTCTGTTTGTAACCTTCAATTAGCCCAAACAGTGCATAAGAGCACAAAATATTTTGAATTGAGATATCTCAGATTCACTAAGTTAAAAATGCATACCAAAGCAGGGCCTCGTTATTCCCATCAAATTCCAATTTGCCTTCACATCAGTTATATTCACAGAGTTGCAGCCACTGCAACATCATATTGGCCAGTTCTGGGCCACTTAATCATGGTTTTCAATGCTCCCTGCCAGTTTCCCACAAATGAAATCAATGGGGAAACGAGCAAGAATTCAAAAGTCACTCCCTTTCCCGCTGTTCTTTCACAAGGACCTGCATCCTGCACAAGTCAAAGAAAGGGCTGTGAAAATATCTACAGACCCCTCACATCCCAGACATAAACTGTTTCAACTCCTACCCTCAAAATGAGGCTGTAGAGCCCTGCACACCAGAACAACTGGACACAAGGGGAGTTTTTCCCCGAATGCCATCACTCTGCTAAACAAATAATTCCCCCAACACTGTCCAACTATTTACAAAGTATGCATTACTATTACTATTAATCTCATCATTCCTTATCACCCATCCCCTCCCACTTGTGACTGTAGGACTGTAACTTTGTCGCTTGTATCCTTACAATTTATATGGGCTGTGTCCTAGCGTGATTTGATTGCTTATTTGATTATTTGATTGTGTACCCTATCACTATCATTAAGTGTGGTACCTTATGATTCTCGATTCTTGATGAATATATCTTTTCTTTTATGTATACTGAGAGTATTTGCACCAAGACAAATTCCTTGTGTGTTCAATCACACTTGGCCAATAAAGAATTCTATTCTATTCTATTCTATTCTATTCTATTTTCTGTTCACATAAGGATATTTCTCAATAGTCATGGGTTGTCATATCTAGTATCTACATTTAAATCTATATCTACAGTACATCTATATATCTATCCATCTGGCTTGTCTGTGTGTGTGTATATATGTAAAAAAAAAATGTTCCCCAAAGTATAATAGTCTTCATTCTCTTCACTGTACCAGTCTAACAATGCCAGTTGTTGATAATCTAAATATATATATACGTGTAGAGGGAAAAAGAACATATGTTTGGTTTCTTTGCTGTTTGATTTGTCCATATTTTTTTATGATGGGTGGATTGCGGTGAACTCTTACAGACTCTCAAGGACAATTACAAAGTCCAAGTGGCAGGCAGTCAAAGAGTTCAATCACAAAACAACTCTATATCCAAGGTTTTTGACTGCTGTTTTTGGCCATTACAGGGAGAAAAAACTAAGAATCCAGAAGAACAGCCATGCTTCAGAACCACATCCCTGCAAAAGGTTGGATACCTTGAATAGATCCAGCAGAACTGTAGATGCAGCAGAACCTGTTGGATCTGGTCAGGTGTTGTCAAGAAGCAAATGGAGACACCCCTCTCTCTCTCTCTCTCTCACACACACACACACACACCATTGTTCCTCTGGAAGGAGGATTTTGGAGACATGCTGCCCCCAACTCAGAGATAACATTCAGTTTTCAAGACTGATAGCCCTTCAAGGATCTGTCCTTCATCATCAATGGACCCAATCCTCTTTGAAAGTTATCAAAGCTAGCGGCTGCTATCACCAAGTCCTCTGATAATGGAATCCTACAGGTGAAGTCTATAGACTTCACTACTATGTGGTTGTGTTAGCCCATATTTGCACTATGTGTCTGTTATATTTTGATAATTACCCTACAACAACATCTCAAGTAAGAGAGAAGAACTGTCAAAACATGTTTAGCGTAAATACGTTATGATAGCCCTTAAAATAGGGAAGATAATCTTTTGGAAATGTTTATACATTCTCAATCAATGACCACAATTGCGCCCAAAATTTCTGTTGTTAAATGAGACAGTTGTTAAGTTGCTATGAGCCACAGTAGCACAGTGGTTAGAGTGCAGTACTACAGGCTAGTTCTGCTGCCTGCCGGCTGCCTGCGGTTTGACAGTTCGAATCTCACCAGGCTTAAGGTTGACTCAGCCTCCCATCCTTCTGAGGTTGTAAAATGAGGACCCAGATTATTGGGGGACATAGGCTGACTCTGTAAACTGCTTAGAGAGGACTGTGAAGCACTGTGAAGTGGTATATAAGTCTAAGTGCTACTGCTATTAAGTGAAATATGCCCCATTTTATGAACTTTCTTGCCATAATTGTTCATTGAATCACTGCAATTGTTAAGTAAGGAACCTGGTTGTTAAGTGAATCTTACTTTCTCATTGAGTTTGCTTGTCAGAAGGCCACAAAAGGGGATCCCATGACCCCAGGACTCTACAAATGTCATAAATATGAGTCGGTTCCCAAGCATTTGAATTCACCATGTGACCATTGGGTTGTAAGTGTGAAAAACCATCATAAGTGATTTTTCTCAGTGCCATTGTTCACTTTAAAGGTTCTTAAGGTTCTTGAGGCTATCTGTAGAAAGACTATCTTAGATAGAAAGAGATATAGATATAAAATCAAGATGGCAGCCACAATATTATGACTGGTACAAATGAACGGACAAAGTTCTGTATTCTTGGCTGAACTCACAGACTTGTGGTAACTGTTCTATTTCTACCGCTACAAAATGAGGGAAGAAGGATATAAGATAATCATCTTTTTACTGTTCTGTATCCTGTACAGATGCAGATAGATAAAATACACAAAACATCCATAACAAAGTACTTTTATTGGTTCATCAGGAATCCTCATAACTCACATTTGTGACAAAGTTCTTCTTTAATGACCAATCCTTTGCATATCTGCCTTGTAGTAAAAGATGGTTATCTCCTAACCCATCTCGTAGCGATAGAGAGCAGCTGCCATGAGTTAGGGAATTCAGGCAAAAGTGAGGAAAACTCCCCCAACCCATTGAGGATCAAATTAGTGACCAATTGGGATTACAGATGTGGCCACATGACATGAACTACATTTCCCAGGATACCATAACTACATTTACCATGATACATTCCCATAAGGGGACAGCTCAGAATTGATACCTAACTATCCAATTCCCATAGACTGGCTGAGACAGCACAAACAAAGTTGCAATCACACAGTTGTGGTTGTCATCTTTACTTTTTAAATTTATTCTGCAGATGCTCCTGGTTTAAAACATGTGATTACTAGCACAATAATCAACAGATTTTCCTAATCTGATGGAATCCACCACATAAAAACTATGACTCAGAAGGCAAGTATGATTTCAGAAGTTCCCACTTCTTTGTTATCTTTCTGACAAATGTCGGAACATTCGGGATCCATTTCAACAACCATAATCAGTGCCATAATCTAATGAAAGAATGCTTCATGCCCATTTTCTCTATTATGTCATCTGCACAATATTAAAATTAAACTTCCAGTGAAATTCCCATTGTTGCACAATCACTTCGTGTGCCCACTTGATCCTTCAGTCTTTCATTTGTTCGGTATGGGATTCAGATGTTAGCAATTAAACATTTATAGGGCTCAAGTCACTGTAGCAAATAACTAGAATACTACACAGACTGAGGCTAGAATACTGTACTACTTTGATGCAGGAGAGACAACAGGAATGGGGGAAGCCAATATAGGGGAATAGCTGTTGCTCAGGGTTTAAGTGTGGAGTCCTTGGTGCTCTCTGAATTTGATGGTTTTCTTGCAGATATCTCATCGTCCAATTAGGTAACAGCATCAGTGCTAGAAGGGAGTGGGGTTTGCAAGGAGGAGGAGGACTGTGGGTCTTTGGTGCTCTCGGAGTTTGGTGATTTTCTTGTAGACATCTCATTGTCCACCTAGGTCCAATAGCATCCATGCTAGAAGGGAGGGGGGTTTGTGGAGGAGGAGGAGGAGGAGGAGGAGGAGGGAGGAGGAGGAGGAGGAGGAAGGAGGAGGAGGAGGAGGAGAGGAGGAGGACAATGACAATGGCAATGACAATGACAATGACTGTGGGTCCTTGGTGCTCTCTGAGCTTGGTGGTTTTCTTGCAGACATCTCATTGTCCAACTAGGTAGCATCATCAATGGTGATGATGCTACCTAGTTGGCCACTGATGATGTTACCTAGTTGGATCATGAAACATTTGCAAGAAAACCACCAGGCTGAGAGCACCAATGTCCCCTCAGTCCAACCCTACTGAGCTACAGAGATTATCTTCTATTGGAATCACACATGGGCACCAAACACTTCAAAAAGTATAGGAATGGGAAATATTTGCATGCAGGCAAACCTCCACCCACGATGCTTCCTGCACAAATGCCTATAAACAGAGGGCAACTCACCTAGTCCCTTCTAGCACTGCTGATGTTGCCTCATCAGGTCCCAAAACATGTGCAAGCAAGCAACCAAATTCAGAGAGCACCGAGAATTCTGAAGTTCAACCCTGAGCTACAGATATTCCCTTCTATTAGAAAACCAGTTCCCTTAGTTAAACATCCTTGGTTCGAAGAAACATTCCTGGGCTTTGCATTTCCCCTTCTCTCTGTTCTGGATTTCCGGCTTAAGGAAACCAACAAGCTAATAGTTCTAAGTTTACATTTTGTTATGGAGGAGAAGAGAAGCTAAACAGTCAAAGGGGAAGACAAGGGATGGACACCTTCCCTCCTTCCTTCTAAAATTGGTGCTTCCTGGAATGAATTGAGGAGGGAGGGGAAGCTAAGCCAATGCCGCATTTCTACTCTGACACTCAAATCCTTCCTCTAACTCAAGACATCAATAGCTGAAGAAGAGACCAAAAGAAAAATCTATATGTAGAAAAGTGAAAGGCTCCTCATGCATCATCACAAAATCTGTACAAGCGTAAAGCCTACAAAGATGCACTTTGGCACATATGTTCCTTTTGGCTTTTAGGGACTCACGAAGAAAGGATTTTTCAAAATGACCATCAGAGCATTAGTATCAGAGGTGGTATTCAGCAGGTTCTGACCAGTTCTTGAGAACCGGTAGTGGAAATTTTGAGTTCAGAGAACCGGTGGTAACCTTCCCCCAGG
>BHFT01026840.1:0-82041 GCA_004320025.1 Laticauda laticaudata
GCGTTAACCAACGGATGGTAAGTGTTTTTCTCCATTTTACATCCTCTTTCCATCCGTTGCTGCAGTGTGACAGGGGTTTTAGGCACAAAGCCAGCTGGGTGACCTCAGGCCAGCCACTTTCTCTCAGCCCTAGGAAGGAGGCAATGACAAACTATTTCTGAAAAAAATCTTACCACGAAAACTGCTCAGGAATTCATCTAGTCAGAAATCAAGACTGACCCAACACACACACATACGTATACACACATATCCCTATCCATACAACAAACTGAGCCAAAGAATGTCATTCTATCTTCAGGTGAAACATTTTAGGACATGGTTTCCATTCTACCTTAATCCTCTCTATCCTTCTCTATATCTCCCCCAGTTAGTCTGAATCCTTCCTAAACTGGTGGAGCCAAGAACTAGAGCCAATGGTTGGAGTAGGTCCAGATCACTACAGATTAACGTGGATCTTTCCCAATCCTGCAATTTGGAAAGTGAAACAGCCTATTAAAATTATACATCCTGAGGCTGAAGCTGTGATAATCTGCTACCACCATACCATAGTCTTAAGCCACCTTGATTTATGCTCCTTGTAATATGAGCAAGGTTAATGCTTGGGTCCTTGGCCATGGTTTGTTTAACCATGCATAGTCATGGTTTGTTGAACAAGCTGTAATGACCCGGATTCACACAGTCCAATAAACCACAATGCTTCACTTGGAAGTTACAATTAACCTGTCCCCATTGCTACACTGAATTCGAATCAATTAAACTATTAAACCATTTAACTCATTAACTCATTATGACTTAAAATGAAGAATGTATCCTGCCACTAACTCTTCTCTTGCCTGAAACGGAAAACTTACTCAATCTTCCTGAGTTGTGAAGATTGAGGCCAGGGTGTCATAAAGGACATCACACCTTTACCTCCAATGTTGTTTTCTGACAAGCTGCGAAGACAAAGCAAGAGAATCATACAACAATTCCAGGCAAAATCAACCAGCAGAGCCTTTAAGAGTCAGTCCTCAAGTCACAGCCATAATGGAGCTTGCCCATTACTGCTGTAACTCATGATGGCCATAAAGCAGGTCGGTCACATGACTGACCTGATTTTACAACCTTTTTTGTGGCTATTAAGTAAAGTCATTGTGTAAATTGTGTCAGTTTTGGCAAAAACTGGAAATAAATGCAGGTTTTAGGCAAAATTATCGTAAATCATGATCACTTCACAGTGGGACTCTGCAAACAGCAAACAGCCATGTGCTGAGTGGCTGAAGTGAAGTCACATCAGAGGTGGGACTCAGCCAGTTCTGACCAGTTCTGGAGAACCAGTAGCAGAAATTTTGAGCAGTTCAGAGAACCAGCAAATCCCAGTTCTGACTGGCCCCGCCAACCCCATCTATTCTCTACCTCCCGAGTCCCAGCTGATTGTCTGGGTCTCCATTGGTTGCCCTGCACAGGAGAATGGAGCTGGAAAGCAGGTTAATGGGGTGGGGAGGGACTTGGGATTTTGTAGTATCTTTCCCCTGCCATGCTCACCGAGCCATGCCATGCCTAAGCCATGCCCACAGAATCGGTAGTAAAAAAAAAATTGAATCCCACTACTGAGTCCCACGATTACTGGGGAATTGTCAGAACTCCAAATCTAGGTCATAAGGCAGCTCTGAAACGTTTTCAAAACCCCTGGCCTTTGTGAACCTTTGTGGCTGGACCTCCTGTGTCACTTACTTGATTTCTTCTATCTGTGGACATTTGGCCAAGATTCCTGCCAAATGGCCGAGTCCTTCAGAATCCAACTTACAGGAAGAGAGGCTGCAGAGACACCAAAGGAAATTTATGTGGGGAAAAGAAAAAACATGTGGCATTGCATACTTTTTTTTGCAAATGTGCCACGTTGAGAAGGGGCAGCAATACCAAATGAAGACATCTGGGGATCTCCCAGGAGACTCCCAAGGGGAGGGCAGCTATGCAGGGGTTGTCCACAGGAGTTGTCATCAAAAAGTAAAGCTGTGTGTACAAAAGGGCAGAGTTCTTATCACAGGGTTTGTGGCTGCCAGCTTCAGTTTTTGGACCACATTTTAGGGACATCCCTAGGGGCTTGGATGAGCTGTATCCCATCTCACATTATGTGGGTATGATTATCAGGTGCTGTTGTTTTTGTATGGCTGCAGTTTTTCTTGTAATTTGGTGGGGTTTTTTTTGTTATATTATTTTGCTATTCTAATTTTTTTATGAAAAGAACATAAGCTAGACTTCCTGATAAACACGAAAGCTCGCACTGTTGAGTTGGATGCTACAATATCCCCCTGAGCATCTGGAGTGGGTTCAGGAGCACAGCAGAATGGCCATTGGGGTGCAGAAAAAGAGGATATATGGTTCTGGCTTCTAAAATGACCTGTTTCTCTTTCTATCTGTCTGTCCATCTATCATCTATCAATCATCTCTCTTTCTCTCCCTCCCTCCCCTTCCCCTCCTTCCCTCCCACCTCATCTCCCTCCCCCTCCACCCCTCTCCCCCCCCTCACATTTATCTCCTCCTCCTCCTTCTCCTCTCCAGTTTGCCACCCCAGGGGATATTTGTCATTATTAAGCAGTTCCTGGCAGCTTGTAAGAGATTTGAATGTCATTTTGCTTGCTTGATATATATGCTTTTTTGTTATGCTTTAAAATTTATATGCCTGAGCTAATAATGAACACTTAAAACCCCTTTATTTCGAGATGTGCTTATTATCTGTGGATCCAAAAGAACCAATTGCCTAGGCAAATGATCATTGTCCTGACTCCTGGCAAAACAATGATAAAGCAATATTATATCTCTTTTCTCACTGTTATGCCCAAGTCAGAGAGTAAGAGAGCCATAAAAGGCTTATTTGATGCCATGAACACCTTTTGCCCCTTGAGTGCTACACAGTTTGAAAGGGTTTCCTTCCTCAGTGTAATATTAAGGTGGAGCCAGTGAAACAGATTTACAGATGCAATATTCTTAACCTGGGTACTTACTGGAGGACTTTCAAATGCTTCTTGAAAGGCAAAATTGGAGCCAGTGTTTCCAAAGTCTTGTTTTCAATTCTGTTCCCAGATAATCTAGGTAGGAGAAGGGGAGTGGAGGTGAATGATCATGGATTAAAAGAAGAATTAACATCTACCCAACAAAGGAACTCTACATTAAGCCATGTTACAAGAGGAGGGGCTAATCTGGGAGGCTTACAACAGTAGAACAAAACATTATTAAACATATAACAATAATAAAACAATGAAACAATTAAAATAAATAACAATATGAATTAAAAAATGGTCAGGGAGGGAGAAGGATTCGCAGAGAGGGGAAAATGGGATGCAATCATTCTAGTAGCTACCTCCAGTGACAGACTGTCCCAATGGACATTCAGACTAACTGTCTTATGGAAGGACAGAAGAATGGGGACAAACCTCATTTTCCATCTACAAGTCCTCGACTTGCAACAGTTTGTTCAGTGACTACTCAAATTTACAACAGCACAGAAAAAAATTGATTTATGGCCATTTTTCCACACTTACAACCTCTGTAGCATCCCCATGGTCACGTGATCAAAATTCAGATGCTTGGTAACTGACTCATGATAGTTGCCATGTCCCAGGGGTCACGTGATCCCCTTTTATGACCATCTGACAAGCAAAGTCAATGGGGAAGCCAGATTCACTCAACAACCATGTTACTAATCGAACCACTGCAGTGATTCATTTAACAATGATGGCAAGAAAGATTGTAAAATGAGGCAAAATTCACTTAAAAAGCATCTCATTTAGCAACAAAAATTTGGGGCTCATCGTGGTTATAAGTTGAGGACTACCTGTTACACATTTTTCCTAAAAGGCATCAGCTTTTGTGAGTTATAAGGAAAAGTGTTAGCAGGCTCCTTCTGACATCATGTGACTTGGGTGGTGTCAGAATAAAAAGGATGGGCTCAAGAACTACATAAACACCAAGCTAAAGGACAGTGTGAGGCTATTTCACTCATGGACTGGAGAAAAGATGATTAATGGAAATATAGCAGACATCGTGTTGTCAAGAAATGTTTGCAGTGGTGGTATTCTACCGGTTTGGCCCGGTTCAATCAAACCGGTAGTAAAAAAATGTTACTGTTCGGCTGAACCATTAGTAAAAAAAACAGCTACTGGTTCAGCTGAGCCAGTATTTTTTTTTCTTCCCAATGATCAGCTGTTCCTAGGATCAGCTGTGCCAGGATTCCCTTCGCTGTCTTACTGCTTCACCCAGGAAGCTTCCCTGAGGCCCAGGAGGCAAAAAAAGAGTGTGCAGAGGGGGGGTGCTACAAAAAAAAAGAAAAGAAACCATACCTACCCAGTCCCATGGCCATACCCACCTAACCACACCCACAGAACTGGCAGTAAAATATTTGCATCCCATCCCTTAATGTTTGCACTTTGTTAGGTATAAGTGAGAAAAAAAGGATGTTTTAAAGAGACAAGCAGGGTGGGGAAGGAATCCAGATTAACAAAGGGTGATTTACTTGAGTATTTCCAGCTTCTCACTCTCAACCAGACCTTCTACTATCCATTGTCCTCCAACTGAAGTGATGCTGTTGCAGGAAAAACTAGGAACAATTTGCAGGATGAAAAGACATCAGTCAGGACAGTGTTTCGCAACCTTGGCGGCTTGAAGATATGTGTATTTCAAATCCCAGAAATCCCCAACCAGCATGGGTTTTTCTATGGGGGTTCAGATCATCTGCCAGGGACTGAACTCATGGGCCCTTGGTCACTGCAAAGGGTGTCACTATATACAGCAGGAGCATCCATCCTTGAGAACTTTAAGACCTGTGGACTTCAACTCAATTCCCCAGCTAGCAGTATGGGACATCTCTGATACATGGTGTATTAACCTTAGAAGCTCTCCAGGCCTAGTGGTCAGCTGTGTTTCAAGAAGGGCTATAGAGAGAGTCTTTCTTTAGAATGGTAAACAATAGCAATAGCTCTTAGACTTATATACGACTTCATAGTGTTTTACACGGCTCTCTAAGTGGTTTACAGAGTCAACCACTTAGAGCTGGTCAGGATCGAACTCTTGGCAATGAGCAGAGTTAGCCTGCAATACTGCATTCTCACCACTGTGCCACCATGGCTCCATATAGCCCAGCTTTCTTACAACAACTCCCAGTACAGGATTTCAACCCCACAGAAAATCCTATGGTTATGTACATCTGATGAGTCCCAAGAAGAATGGAACTAATTGCAGACATTCAAATATAGTTAACGTGACTGCTTATCATTATCTATTTATTTTTTTTTCTTTTGTCCTATTAAAAATTGCAACTGATTAACAATTCTTGAGTGCTGCAGGCAATACATTATTTTCTTAAGTTATAAAAGCAAGGGACTTGACAATGAATTATGGATGATTTGCTCAATTACTTAATTCACTGCATTCCAATAGGATCCATAGCTTTCCGCTGAATTGGAAAACAATGACCTGACTTAATAGAGCCACTGATGCATGCTTAACAAAAAAATCTGCAAGTAAGTATGAAGTGGACAGTCCAGGGCATGGGACAAAGTTAAGGACACCAGCAACATAGTCTTGATGTCTCCATCCTTGGGCTTCTGGACAACTTTTAGGCATTGCAAACTTTCACTCTTAGTTTTCCTATTCCTCAGCAGTAACTATGCAGTGGCCAGAGATAATATCACAGCCTGCCAGAACAGGTAACTTGAAAAATGATAGAATGGAAGCTGGAAGGGACTTTGGACGTCTTCTAGTCCAATTTTCTACATAAGGCAGGTCCTTGATACCATCCTGGACAAATGGATGCCCAATCTTTTCTTGAAGATTGGCGTACCATCAACCAATCAACAAGAGCTTAGCAGGTTCTGTATAATTATTGCCACAGGCTGGCTACCATCGTCTACCTGAGGAAGGCACTGCCACCCCAAATTCTGCCTTATACCTTGTAAGTCAATTAATATTAATTTGATTACTAAGTGCACTTCTTAAGTTATGGGGATGACTTTTGCTTCCTTGGATTCAGTCAAGCCATCAACACTGGTATTTCTCCCACAGCATGGGAGACAGTTAGATGGTGGGTCAGAATCCCTTTTACTACTTATAACCCAAATCAGAAATCTATCACTGTCTCAATTTGACCAATAGAAGGGCAAGAAACTTACTTGATTAGCTTCACATTCTTCATTCCTGGAAGCATCCTAGCTATTTCTTTCATGCCTGCATCATCAATCTTGTTGTAGCTTAAGCTTTAAAAGAAAATGCACAAACACAGAGGATCAAAGAAAGAAGTCACGTGTCACTCGTGTAACTGGTTCATGATTCATGGTTGGGACTGACTATTTTTGGTAGAATCTCAGGATCCACCAAAGCCAGGTGGAATATCTATGTTTCAGAATATCCAATGTGGCATTTTATGATTTCCGTTGGTTACTCTTTGTTTGGTTTTTCATCTTTGGCTGTCATTATCCTTTCAAAGAACAGCTACACAATGTGGAGTTGTTATCCTCCACTGGTTTTCTTTTCTTCCCCTCATAGAGGGAAAGAGACCAGGGAGCACCCTTCCTTTTGTCTACTGACTTTCAAAATTAGAGGACAAGTAGTCTTGATGGTGTCCCAGCAGGTGGCAGCACCAGGTTGGCCTTCTACACCCAGCATACCAACCGGGTGGAGACTGGCTGGGTTTGTAGTGGGGTTGTGCCCACCAAGAGCTCCAACTATTGTAATTCCTGAGGGATTGCCTTTTTCTAGGAGTCTCTACCCATCCAACTTGAACCAACGGATCGGGCATGCAACAGATCCCGTCAGACAAAGAGTGTTGCTTGGCAAAGACCAGAAAGACAAGCAGAACCTCTAGGTACGAACCAGTGGTGGGATTCAATTTTTTTTACTACCAGTTCTGTGGGTGTGGCTTGGTGGGCATGGCAGGGGAAGAATACTGCAAAATTCCCATTCCTTCCCCACCCCACTAACCTGCTTTCCAGCTCCGTTCTCCTGTGCAGGGCAACCAAAGAAGACCCAGCCAATCAGCTGGGACTCACTGGGAGGCAGAGAAGAGATGGGGTTGGCCGGTTCTCTGAACTACTCAAAATTTCTGCTACCGGTTCTCTAGAACCTGTCAGAACTGGCTGAATGCCACCTCTGTTATGAATGCTTCTGACCACAACCAAATCGGGTTCTGACCAAAAAATTCACAATTTTTTTTCCACAGCCAATTTCCCCTTCCACATCCATTTTTTTTATAAGTGCCAAATTTCCAAAATTTGGTTGCAACCAAATCGGGTTCCTGCCAAAGTTATGGAACAAATTATGGTTGTGACCAGAGGTTCTACTGGATATGGAACATCCTCCTTTGGGGGGATCAGAATGGCCCCAAAATCTGTAAGCCTTCCATAAAGGTTTAAAGATCTGGTTATGTCCTCAAACCCAGGGTGCTTGGGAACATAGGTATTAAAGGCCCCATATACTAGATGCATTGCTAGCAGGCCAAGTATCTTGCTCCTCTGTATATTTAATCTGAATGTTTTTGTTTTTGTTTTTAAAAATATTTTTAGTATTTTAACTGTAATATATTTCTTGAATTGTAAACTGCCCAGAGTCATTGAGTGAGATAAGTGGCTATAGAAAATGAAGGAATGGAAGAAGGAAGGAAGGAAGGAAGGAAGGAAGGAAGGAAGGAAGGAAGGAAGGAAGGAAGGAAGGAAGGAAGGAAGGAAGGAAGGAAGACTTGGAAGCTGGGAAAATATCCCAGAGCAAGGCAAACTATATGTACCAGTCTCTAAATTCATCGAGAATTCAGCTCAATTTAGGGAATTTCCTTATTTTGCTTTACCAAGGTCACATCTTATTACAGAATCATAGGGCTAGAAGGGACTTCAGAGGTCTTCTAATCCAACCCATGGCCCAAGGCAGGAGATCTTATACTGTCCTGGCTGTTTAACCTCTTCTTAAAAACCTCCAGTGAAAGAGTACCTGCAACTTGCAGAGGCAAGTTCTCAGATTATTATGTAAAATCATGAAAATTTTAAAAATGATGTCAAAGTTTACATTGAACTGCTAAATCCTGAGGATCCGTAAACCAGGGGAGCCATAGAAAGCTGTAGCTCGGGTGTCCTGTGGAATGAAGCATTGAAGTAATGGAAATGCTAAATCCACGATTGAGGAAATACCAAGATTGTTTTAAATAAAGGATAAACACATTCTGAAATAGATGATGGTTGACTCCAAACCATCTTTTCTGAATTCCAGGACAGAATCACTGTGTGAATCCTTGCAAATATGAAGGTGGGTAAGTAAGTTATAGCAGAAAGTCTGTAAGTCTAGAATAAATCCCCATTTTTTTCCCATCTCCTTTTTTTGCCTTCTTAATTACATTTCATTTAATCATACTGATATAGAGGTAGCCCTTGGTATAAAAAGTTTAGTTTATTGTCATTGTACCTCGTACAATGAAATTAAATACCATCTTTAGTGTACAATTTATGACTATGAAAATAAACACAATATATGAAAATAATTACATGAAAATAAACACAAACACATATCCCTCACACTCCACAGATTGAACTGAAAATTCAATCACAGATTGAATTGAAAATATTGCATTAATATTGCACTAGACAGTACAATTCAAAAGAGCTCCTGTCCTGGGATAGAAGCTGTTTTTCAGCCTGTTTGTCCTTGTTTTTATTATCTATACTGTCTGCCAGATGGTAATTGTTAAAAAAAAAAAAAAAGGATTCCCAGGATGAGATGGATCTTTGAAAATGTTTTGAACTTTCTTAAGGCAGCAGGAGCCACAAAGCTCTTCCAAAGAGGGGAGAGGACAACCCAGGATCCTCTGGGCAATGATGTTAACGCTCTGGAGTGCTTTCCTACCTGCCACTGTGCAATTGGCAAACCATACAGAGGTGCAGTTAACTTACAACAGTTCATTTAGTGACAGTTCAAAGTTACAAAGGCACTGAAAAAAGTGACTTATGACCTTTTCTCACACTAACAACAATGACTATGTGATCAGAATTCAGACGTTTGGCAACTGACTCCTATTTATTGCAGTGTCCTGGGTCATGTGAAACCCCTTTCTGACAAGCAAAGTCAATGGGGAAACCAGATTCACTTCAAAACAGTTTGTCTAATTTATCAATTGCAATGATTCACTTGGCAACTGTGCTAAAATGGGGCAAACTCACTAAACAAATGTTTCACAGCAACAGAAATCTTGGACTCAATTGTGGTCACGGACTACCTGTAGCTTGCTTCTGGAAACTGTGGATGTGCCATCATTGGAAGTTTTCAAAAATTAGGCTGGTCGACTATTTGACTGGGATGCTATAAGTTCTCCTGCCTTGAGCAGGGGGTTGGACTAGAAGACCTTTGAGGTTCCTTCCAGCCATAGAACCATAGGGCTGTATGTCCTAAACTCAAATAACTGGAGAAGGAACTGGCCACATTTCTCGGCTCTCCAGTTTATTCAAAGCACCACATGTCAACTTTCTGAACTAGGGCAGACACTGATAAGAGCAATCCAGCTCAATGCTCAGTGGAATCAATTGGAGGCCAGTGGAAGAAGACCTGAAGTCCATTTCCAAAACTGTGTCAGGTGATCTACCGGGGTAAAATTGACAGCAGGGTGAAAATGCCGTCAGAGTGAAGGAAAACAATGGAAAAATGCAAGTGAAAAATGTGGACTTACTCAATTTCTTCTATTTGAGGTGTGACCTTCAAAACTTCTGCAAGGTGGGCAGACATTTGACTGTCGAAATGGTTATTGTTCAAACTAGAAAAGAATTATATAAACAAAAACCCAAATAAACATAGGCCAGTTGGTTTATTTGAGGTCAACTTCCCCCAGTAAGAGAATGGTTTTTTTGTTTTTTTTTCAAAAAGGGGAGTTAATAAAGAGGACTTTTTTGTTCAGGGCATGAGATCTCAATGTATGCTATGGGAAACTGCTGAACTTGAATCTCCCTAGGTCTCAGACTCCATGACAGAAGATGGAAATTTAATCCAGACATCATTCAGATCCCAGATGGCTGGGCTGAACTCAATATACAAACACTTACCCAAGTTTTTTCAGGAGAGGCATTGCAGAGACCCTTGAAGACAACTTCAGAATTGTGGTGTTGTCAAGGTTCAAAGAGCCAAAACTAAGAAATAGATAAAGAAGATCGAGATCATAATTAGTAGGACCCTGAATTGGATATCTCTGCGAATTGAGTAACCCAATCAGGACACAAGAAATATCCCTGGATAATAGCACCTGTTCATTTCCCTTCAAGCCAATGCTTGTACCTGTAACATTTTTGCTTATCCTAATAAAATAGCCAAACATGAACTTTGAGATGTGAATTATGAGCAGGGGTGGGATTCTATCTGGTCCAACTGGTTCTATAGAATGGTTGTTATGATCCTGCCCAGTTCAAAGAACCAGCAAATCACACCACTGGCTGGCCCTGGCCCTTCCCGCCCACTCACTCCTTACCTGGCATGCGCGCCATCCAACTTGCCTGCATTTGGTAAGTTGCTATTTTTCCTTCCCCCCCCCCCGAACATCAGCTGTTCTGCTATGCCGGGAGACTGAGATTAGCTAGAAAGCAGGAAATCATTGGATTTCTTGCTTTCTAGCTAATCTAGGACTGAAGCTCTATTTTTCAGTGCAGACTCAGGTGGCAGATTGCAGAATCATAGATCTCTAAGGGAATCTGTGTTTCTGTGGACATCTCAATCTGCCTGCCTGCTTTGCCCTGATTTGGGTAAAAGTTGCTATTTTTTAATTTAAAAAAATCAATATTTACATAATGGTGTGCTGTGACGTTAATTTGTGAGTTTGCTTGTAAGCAAATTTTATGTGACAGAGTCAGAGTAGCAGATTGCAGAATCATAGATCTCTAAGTGAATCTGTGAATCTGTGACTTGTGAGCAACTCAATCTGCCTGCCTGCTGTTAGTAGTATGAAACACCTAACAGGTATGTGGGTTAGAAATATATAAACCAGGATAGACATTTAATACTGTCTCTTTAAGGGAATGCAAGAGCATGCAATTGGGTGTGGTTTCTCAATGGCCATAAGATGGAGCCAGAAACCTGGGTTGTTTTAGTCTGAGTCTCAGAAGAGAAGAGAGTGTTCTTTATTTCCTTCTGTTGGAAAGTATTGCTATTGCTCCACTTTTCCTATTGACTGATATTACTGGATTTAATGTAAGTCTGATACTTAACTATTTTTTGACACTGGACTTGTTACTGGAATATCCCTGGATTGAAAAACTGACTGATTAACCTGTGAATGACTTTTGGACTGCCTATTTTGGACTTTGCTTAAACCTTTCTGGAAGTAAAAACCTACATTTACTGTGTAGTGTATCTGTGTACTGTGTGTGTATTATTCCAACACTACTCTCTATACGTCTCCCTGTATGCGCTCATTCTCCTAACGGGGAATTACCTCAACACCTGCTTTGCCTGATTTTGGGTAAAAGTTGCTCTTTTAAAATAAATAATTAATATTTACGTAAATATTTAGAATATTTACATACAAGCCACGCCCACCCAGTCACATGACCACCAAGCCACACCCACAAATTAGGCCACACCCACAGAACTGGTTGTTAAGAAATTTGAATCCCACCCTTGATTATGGGGTGACACCAAGGCAGGAAGGCAAGGCATGTTGCAGGTCCCAACAATCAAGGAAGTACATCTGGTGGGACACAGAAATAGGTCCTTCTCTCTGGTGGCTCCCTCACTTTGGAACATCATTTATACACTTGTTAAGCAAAGTGGTCACTGTGAATCCACAACTGTGCTTATATTCTTGCTTCAGCTTCTCTTTACTTTACAGATTTACAAAGATCACAAGTGTTGGCATTAGTTGCAGAGTTGTTGTTTTTCTTTGTTTTCATAACTGAACAACTGCTAAATAAGGCAGTCACTAAATAAAGAACGAACAATTGCTATTCCTTATTCAAAGTAGGGAATGTATAGCCCAGCCCAGGTCCCTAGATTTGTTGCATAAGAGTAGAACTACTCTAAGCACTATGTGCTACAGTTTAGCATATCTGAATACAGTACGTAGAAAAATAGCACTGGAAAAGACCTTAGAGGTCTTCTAGTCCAACCCTCTGCTCAAGCAAGAGACCCCATATCATTCCAGGTAAATGGCTGTCCAGTCTCTTCTTGAAAACCTCCAGGGATGTAGCACCCACAGGTTCTGGAGGGAAGCCATTCCACTGGTTGTCCTCACTAGTAGGCAATTTCTCCTAAGTTGGATCTCTCCTTTCCATCTGTTCCTGTACTTCTTGTCCTGCCCTCAGGTGCTTTGGAGAAGATGTTGACCTCCTCTTCTCTCTGACTGCCCCTCAAATAGCAATAGCACTTAGGTTTATACACCGCTTTACAATGCTTTACAGCCCAAAGTGGTTTACAGAGTCATCCTCTTGTCCACAACAATCTGGGTCCTCATTTTACCCACCTCGGAAGGATGGAAGGCTGAGTCAACCTTGAGNGGCTGCAGAAGTAGCTTGCAATACTGCACTCTAACCACTGCGCCACCACGGCTCAAATATTAGAAGTCTGCTATCAAGTCCTTCTCTTTGTTAGACTAGACAAATCCAGTTCCTGCCACCGTTCATCATATATTTTAGCCTCCAGCCCCCTAATCATCTTTGTTGCTCTTCACTGCACTTTTTCTAGATTTCAGCATCTTTTTTTTTTATATGATGGTGACCGGAATTGGATGAGCATATTTACGCAGCACCTCATTCTTTACACAAGAGTAAACCCACTAAATAACACTGTAATTATTGGAACAAAGTCAATAAACAACTGGAATTCCATTACATGGCCTACAGCAGTACACTTAAAGGCAACTTACTTGATACTCTTTAAGTGATATTTGCCCTCCAAAGCATCTAGGATAATACTGAGACTGTCCAAGCTGAGATCACTATTGGAAAAACTAGAAGTGGAAGGAAAGTGCAAGTTTTTAGAAAGGTTGTTCAGAAAAGAAGGAAACTAGCAAACTGGCAAATGGTACAGTGACCCTATGAAAGAGAGGCAAATGCAAATCTGAAAGTAGTTCATAAGGATAATAGCTTTCAATTGTTTACATTTATAACTTTTTTATTCAAGAACAAAACCAAGAAAAACTTTACAAAAATGCCTATTCGAATAAAATCAAAGGATAAATGAGAATTCATTTTGAAGCACAATTTCCATTATTTTCAAGATGAGGGTAAGAGACTGCGCATTAAGGGGCATCATTTGCTGCTTAATTAAATGACCACAATACAAGACAACAGTGAGTCTTTGAAAAATAAATAAATCTAAAAGACAGCTTTCTGAAACTCAAAATAAACCAATCTTAATTTTGTTTAGTATGGGGAGGAGGGGTGTCATGCCCCTGGTGGAGACTGAGGGAAGGGAAGGACAGCTGACAGGGAGTGGAGGTGTGGCTCACAAAGTTGTGGAGGAGGCTGGGGAAGGGCAGAGGCCAGCTGAGAAGTCAGAGGAGGACCCAGGCCCATCCCCTTTGCATCCTAGGGCAGTCGGGAGGAGAGGATAAGGGAGAGATGTGGTCTCCTTGGGAGGAGAGGACCTTGATCCCCTTCATGGGCTGCAGCTGTGACATCTGGATAAGAGGACGGACATGTGTATGGGCGAGTGCTGGAAACAAAGCATGGAAATATCTCTAGTTTATGATTCCTCTCTTGAGTTTGGCATCCTTCCCAGTGTGTGTTCTGATATCTGTGGACGTCTTCAAGTCCTGATCTTGCCTGGTTTGTGTTGCTTTTTCCTTTCTTCATGTCACTGTTTGTGTGGGTGTTTTTTGTCTTCCATCAAAAATATTTGGAGCTTGGAAGCAAAGTGAAGGAATAAAAGGGGCTTCACTGGTTTTCTGTGACTGTGTTTGTTTTGTATCCCACCCTGATCACCATAAGGGGGCAGGGAGAGAAGGAAACCTGCAAGCTTTCAAGATTCTGTTATCCTTCCTGGAATGCTTGCAGTTTATTGATCTGGCCTCCTCACAGGGTTGGCATCAATCATGCTTCCTTAATGGTTTCTTCCTTTGTCCCCTCACCTTGAATTAGGTCTCTCATATCCTCCCCCAGGTAAGCTCTTTTATGGTTTGTAAAGTCACAAAAGGCTATCACATTAAGAAAGCTCACATTTCCTGCTGAAGCTCTCCTGTGCTTCTCTCATGTGCTGTTAAACCTCCCAGGATGGCAGCCAGCAAAAATGAACTTCAGAGGGCCAATGAGACTTTTACACCTCATGTCATAAACAACAAATCTGTGTCCTGATAATGATGATAATTTAGCGAATATCCATTTCTTCCCCATTCGCCTATCCTTTTCAGTTTGCTGTTCTCCCTGCTGTTTTGCTGGAATAGTTTAATTATAGATTTAGTTGCTTGGTACAGTTTTATTTCGTTTCTAGCAGATGTTGTTATTTTATCCATTGATTTAGGGTTCTTCAGGGCAGAACTAAGCTACTGTTCTTTAGAACAGGAGAAGGCTTCAAGTATGCTTATTTGCAGCAATGCAATCATTTTTCAAATGATTCTCTCTATCTTCTCTATCTCTCTTCTCTTTGCACTAACAGCAGAGAAAAGGAGGGCTGGTGAAATTCTGGGTGCCCTTGACTCAGATTCTTCTACTCTGAGTTCTCCATCCTGCTGAATGTCCACATGATGTGGCCAAAGAATGAATCATTCTTCTTCCCTTTTGCTAACACCCACCCTACACCATGGAACACAGAATTATGGTGGTGGCAAGGATCGAAGAGGTCTGTCAGGGTTCCAGCGATTGCCCTCATTAAATCATGAGCCTCGAGCTTCAAAAGAATCCAAAAGATTTATGAGGAGCAACATGTCGGCATTATCCCAGTTGAAGCCAACTCTGACACACGTGATTTACCGTCACCTGTGACCCTGTTTCCCCACTCCCCCAGGTGTATCATCAATCAGATTCTCCAATGAAGCATGCTCATGGGCTGGGCCTCGTCCATCACATTCTCCAATAAAAGATTTTCGCGAGCAGAAGATCCGGTAGCCTAGCTACAATCTTTGTAAGATATGCATGGAATGTACTTCTGGGTCCCCCCTCCCCACCTACGGCAATTCGAAAACAGGCATAGGAATTATTTATGAGTTGGCAAGATCTTTTAGTCCAATCCTCTGCCTGAGCAGGAGAACTTATGCCATCCTGATCAAATGGCTGTCCAATTTAGTTTGAAAACCTACAGCAAAGGAGCATCCACAAATCCAAAAGGCAAACTATTCCACTGATTAACTGTTCTCACAGTCAGGAAACTTCTCTGAGGTTGTAGGTTGTAGGTTGGATCTCTCTTTGATAAGCTTCCACCCATTCCTTCCTGTCCTGCCTTCAGGTGCTTTGGAAAATAAGACAATCCCCATGTAGTAACTGTATTTTTCAAAATTCAGCTGCTTGGCAACTGACTCATATTTATGATGGCTGCCATGTCCTGTGGTCATGGGATCCCTTTTTGTAACCTTCTGACAAGCAAAGTCAATGAGGAAGCCACGTTCACTGAACAACTGAATTACTAAATAACTGCAGTTATTCACTTAACAACTGTGGCAAGAAAGGTTGTAATTTGGGACAAAACACACTTAACAATGGTCTCACTTAGCAACAGAAAATTGTGACTCAATTGTGGTCATAAGTCAAAGACTACCAGTATCCACCTCATCAATAAATCAGAACTATTCCTTGAAAATAAGTACTAACCATCTTTATGAAGCCCCTCCTTAAAGGAATCCCCAAAAGAAAGAACTTTCTCATTCCAAAAATCTGTATTTTGCAATAAGAAATTAGAAATCAGTAGCAGTTTTATACTTACTTAATATCTTCAATGACAAAGCCCCGTTGCAATATCTTAGCTATGTATTCAATGTTGGCAGGAGAAATCCTGCCATCAGTTAACCTGGAAATCCAAAAACAAGGCAAATTGAGAAAAGTCTGGGAGTGTGATTGAACACCACTTGTTTTCCCATGTGTGACACTTGTGCAACAGAAAAACATTTGTTCATGTAGTGAAATCTATCTATCTATCTATCTATCTATCTATCTATCTATCTATCTATCTATCTATCTATCATCTATCGACTTACCTGTCTGTCTGTCTGTCAAGATTGAACAGCTTTGCTTCTTTACAACCTTATTGCTCTTCAACTTGCTAATGGACTGAGGGGAGGGTAGAATGGAGTGCTGAGATTATGTGCATGGATCGTGAGAGCCTGGAAACCATCAAGGTCATCACTTCAGCTGCTTGAAAAGGAGATGCACTGTTCCCATAACAAAAAGAATCCCCTAATCGGACAACGTGAACACCCAGGAGTGGAGAGAAAGGGAAGCTGTTGTTTAAGTAAGCCTTTGTGTGGGAAAACCAGAAGTGGGTTTGATTCTTCAGTTCCAAAATGGTGTTTCCAATTAAGTTTTACTTTTGGGAATTCAAAGTTCCTGAGAGTGTTCATTTATTTCAGGTTCACTAGTCAGACAGTCAAGAGGGAGATTTACAATACAAAATATACAGCAGTGCAGAAAATATAATTAACAGAAGTAAAAGCAGAATTAAGAACAAAGTTAGAAATACGACATAAGCCAATCTTGAAGAGTTTCACAAACAACAGGAGGGAAAACAAGTCTGCAGACATCCAGAATCTAAGAAAGACAAAGATAGGCAGCTAACCCACACTTTAGTTTAGATTGGACCTACCAAAGTTTCTGCAATGCTGGAAAATACATCAAAGCATCAAATGAGGTTGGTCCTTCAGCATCAGGAAACAATGTGCGAGGTGTCCTGGAACAGCCAAATCACTTTGATCAATTAATCAAATGAGGAATCAATGCATCTAATATAAAACCAAAATATTATTTGTTTTTGGCTTAATGTGACACAGGAACTCACTCCCTGGGCTGTTTTTAGCATTCAGTTATCACTTTGTTTTTGCTTTATGAATCCTAGCTTCTTTCAATCATGCCTTTATATCTGACCCCAACCACCCCCACTCTTATTTTTGATTTATCCACACACCCATTTTATTTAATCTCAGATAATTTTCTAAAAATACTCTGAAATCAGACTGATAAGGGAGGACTCCATAGAAAATTGCTTTCAGTAGCTTTGATTGAATTCATATGCTAAACCATGCAAATGAGTTCTTATAACAATGTATAATCTGATTATTAAGTGGACTTTTTTCAGGGTTTATACGATATACTGAACTATAAGTTAACCAAATAGGTAAGGTTCACACAATATGCAGCTAAACTCTGAACCAATTATAGTCAAAACTTTCCAACTAGGAGACTGTATACATGTATTTCCGAGAATGTTACCTGTCCTGCTTAAGAAGATTCATAGTGGTTTGTTTGATTTTTGCAGAGGAAGAGTGGTCAAGGGTTTGACTAGGGGGACGCACTTTTATTTTATTTATTTATTTGATTTTTCAATCACTTACAAGATAATAGGTATAAGAATAAACATGAGTATGAATACAGGAAATAGGTACAAATAAATGGGGACAATGGGGATGGTAGGCACGATTGTGCACTTATGCACACCCCTTAATTGTGCACTTATGCATTTTCAGCCATGAGAATTCTCTACGTGAATTTGGACCCTTTATTTTTTCTCTGTCAAGCCAAAATAATAGGGCTGTTTACAACAAGGATAAAATCAGAGGAAACCCAAAAGTGTTGCCTTCAGTCCCCGAAAGAAAAGTGAGGCATGTCTAATCTCTCCACCAGTTAGCAAGTCACTGAAGTCTTGTGTTCTCCATTCATTTGATATTTTCTGTCTAGGCAAATGGCAAGAAACAAATTATAACATGGAATCATAAGACCAGAAGGGACCTCCAAAGTCTTCTAATCCAACCCTCTCCTCAAGGCTGGAAACCTTGTACTATCCTGGTCAAATGACTGTTCAATCTTTTCTTGAAAACTTCCCATGATGGAACTCCTACAATATCTCGAGGGAACCCATTCCACTGTTTAATTGTTCTCACTGTTAGGAAATTTCTCCTTAGTTCTAGGTTAGACCTCTCTTTGATTAGCTTCTGTTTATTACTTCCTGTTGACCCTCTGGTGCTTTGGAGAATAAGTTGACTCCCGCTTCTCTGTGACAGTCACTCAAATACTCGGAGAAGGCTGGCATGTCCCCTTAATCCTTCTCTTCAAGAGGATAGACTTATTCAGTTCCTGCAACTGTTCCTTGTACGGTTTAGCTCCATAGTTTTATCATATTTGTTGCTCTTCTGTGCACTTAATACCTTTTTGGGTATAATGTTACCAGAAGTTCCCACACATTCATAAAATGTTTGGTGGTAAACACCAGTAGAAGGATTTGCTTACCTGTTGACCACAAACTCTCCTTTCCCCACCTGAGGAGGAAATTTCTGTTCCAGCCGAAAGAGGCTGCCAGCTTTCCTTTTGAAAAGTCAAAAAAACCAAAACAAAACAAGAGAAAATATAGATTGGCTGAAAGATTTAAGGCTATTCTTAGCCATCTCCCAAAGGTACTTTCCACTGTACCACTTCCTGAGAATCCCCAGGAAGATAAATCTATCTCAGCATCTACTTCTCTCCTACTACCGCTGGCACGGACCGCAGCACCATTGAGAGTGTCCTGACATACGGCATCCTTGCTATGGGATGGGAGCAGCTCTGCAGTGGACAAAAAAAGCTCTACAGAGAATCATTCAAACTGCCCCAGAAGATCATTGGGCTCCAGCTACCAGCCCTGGATGACATCTTCACATCTTGCTGTTTGAGGAAGTTGCACAACATTCTCAGCGACTCTTCCCATCCTGCTCACAATCTTTGTGAACTGTTGCCTTCTGGCAGAAGATTGCAGAACAATTAAAACTCAGACCGCACGTTGCCTGAACAGTTTTTTTTCCCAGAGCTATAATTGCACTTAACAATGAACTTAAGGACCACCTTGTCATGCCCCTGGTGGAGACTGGGGAGAGGAGGAACAGCTGACAGGGAGTGGAAGTGTGGCTTTGGAGGTTGTGGAGGAGGCTGGGGAAGGGCAGAGGCCGGCCGGGCAGTCAGAGGAGGACTCAGAACCCATCCCCTCTCCATCCTAGGGCATGCAGGGAGGAGAGGATAAGGGAGAACATGGTCTACTGGGGAGGAGAGGGCCTTGATCCTCTTCATGGCCTGCAGCTGTGACAACTGAATAAAAGGATGGACCTGTGTATGGGCAAATGCTGGAAACAATGTGTGGAAATATCTCTAGTTTATGGTTCCTCTCTGAGTTTGGTGTCCTTTCCAATGTGTGTTATCTGTGGACGTCCTGTAGCCCTTATCTGCCTGGTTTGTGTTGCTTTTTTTCCTTCTTCATGTCACTGTTTGTGTGGGAGTTTTTTTGTCTTCCATCAAGAATATTCAGAGCTTGGAAGCAAAGTGAAGGAATAAAAGGGGCTTCACCTGTTTTCTGTGACTGTGTTTGTTTTGTATCCCACCCTGGGTCATCACACACCATCAGTGAGCTGTTGGACAGTATTACTTGGTCTATTGTGTGGATGCTTATGTGCTTTTAGGAGGTGGGGAATTTTGGCTGATTGGGGGATGTTCAGGGATTGTCATGTGTGTGTGATTGTTGGGTCTGGTCTCTGGGTGTTATGTGAATTTTGTTGTATGTGTATTCTGTATATATATGTACAATGACAATAAAGAATTCAATTCAATTCAATACTTGTTTAATCCAGCCATGGACTACCTGGAGTATATTCCCCATGGATTCTCTCTATACCTCATGCTACATTTCTCTGGTATCTCCTGAAAAATCTCAGGACCATCTGTGATTTTGTAGAACAGCTTATTCTGAATCACATCAGCTACAGTGTGCCAGGTGAGCCTATTTTGCCAAGGTGCCCACTTTATAGAACATCCTCCCTCTTTAGAAATTAGAAGGAACCCAATCTTGCTTGACTTTCCTAAGGCCCTCAGGACCTACTTCCATGCCTGGGTTTGGGGTTCTGTGTATACAGAACCTGTGTTAGTGACTGTCAGTTGTGATTTTGCTCTCAGCCACTATCATTTGTGATTGGAATGGTTTTTAATTATTTGAAGATTGTTCGTCACTGAGAGTTGTCTGAAAGTTGAGTCATCGCCTGGATGGTTTTCGTGTTGGTTTCTCATCCAAGTGTCTTCATCTGCCAGAATAAGTTAGTCAGAAAAACAGTTGTTGGAATGTACCATTTCCTCTCACACCAACCACAGGGGTTTCTTCTTCAAAAGGTGTGGCAATATCTGAAGACTTTCAGTCATCCAAGTAAAACGGTTGAAAGTTGAGTCATAAGACAACTGAATTTTTGTTGTTGGTTTGAAACATTTCACTGCCCTCATTCAATAATGGAGCTGCTTGGACGAGCAGCGAAACCTCTCAAATCAAGAAGAAAATAAGCCCAGTTGCCATGACTCAACTTTCAGACAATTTTACCTGGATGACTGAGAATCTTCATCAACACTGACAGTTATTTGTCAAGATGAATGGTGGAAGGAAGGGAAGAACGAAAGAAGGAAGGAAGGAAGGGAGTCCAGTCTACTCAAAAACCATTATATCCCCAACTGCAATACAACACAGGTCTTGAATAGGACCCTACCCGACAGAAAGCAATCAGTCAACAAGAGAGATGGAGGATTTAATTACATGATGGTGATCACTTCTCCCTGGACTTCAGCAGCCAGACTCAGGAAGGTGGGAAAGCTTTCATCTGTCACCCATGGTTCTTCTATGCTAGAAGACAAAGCAGAAGTGCTGAAAGAAGCATGTTTCCCCTCAGAAGGTTCCTCATGGTTTTCCCCTTCATCCTTAAAGAACTCTAGACCACATTCACATGGAGATATTATTAGAAGTAGTAGTAGCCAGGAGACCATAATGCTAATGCAGAGTAATAGGTTGGCTTGTCAAGATACCAGCCCTGTTATGGGACACACTTGCACATTTCCCAAGGTGTGCCACAGGAGAACAAGCTGGTTTTGCACCAGAAAGACAAACATCTCTTCCTGCAGCATCACCCACGACCCCTCCCTCCACCATAGCTGCCTCACAAATGGATGCCGACAGGTTCAGAGCCACCAGGAATCTGCCTGCCTGCACAGAGCACCAACTCAGAGTGGTACCTATCTATCTACTTGCACAGAACATGCTTTTGAACTTTTAGGAGGACAGAACAGAAGCTGAGATGAATGATGGGAGCTCACCCTGCCAAGCAGAGTTAGGGCTCAAACTACTGGAGCTGAGACCATCTCCAGCATCATTAAGTCACTGAGTCACCGCACCTCTTCATACAGAGGTGAACTCTCGATATCATCAGTTGGGTAATGAAATATCTGAAAATCATCAATCTAGCTCAAATACCAAAAACTCCATAATTCAATCTTGAACTGCAATATTCTCTTCTGAAAGTTCCACAGAGCTGGAAGTAATAATAAGACAAAGAATAAAGCAGAATTTCTTTGCACTTTCTGATTCCTTAATTATATATCTACATACCATATTTTTTGCACACCAGTCAATCTCCTTAGAGACTTAAGAAGAGTTTTGGCACTTCTGAGTGTCAGGCCATTGTTTATTGATCTAGGAACAAATACAATAAGCTAGTGAAAAAATCTGGTTGGATAGCTCCTAACTAAACCATCAGACAGAATAATGTTATGAAATAGTGCATGAACTCACATGAAATTGCTCAGGACAGTGCATTCTTTCAGCCTACTCAACAGCTGTGTCAGATGTTCTGCTTGGAGGTTGCATTCCTTCAGACTAGAGCGGGTAGGAATAGAAAATCAACTCAGGTGACTTCTTGTGCATAGCTCAAGAAACCACAGAGATTGACTACCCATTTTCTATCCTTGGCTGAATTGGTTGGATTCTGAATGAATACTTAGTCATCTCTTCATTCTCCCTCCTTCTCTCCCATCATGAAGGACAGGAAAAAAAGATAAATCTAAAAGTTAAACTTTTTGCTGTGGTCTTCCCAAGATTAGATGGGCCATCCTGGTGAGGAACATGGTTTGCTATTAATTGACTAAGTCCCCAACAAAGAGATAAATTCCTATTACTAATTCCTCTTAAATATGTATGTATGTGATGTAGAAAGAGAGAGAACATGTGTGTGCACGTGTGTATGTGTGTATGCGTGTATGCGTGCATGTGTGTGTGTGTACAGGTAGTCCTTGACTTACGACCATAACTGAGCCCAAAATTTATGTCGTGAGAAATTTAAGTGAGTTTCCCCCCATTTTATGACTTTAATTGTCATATTTGTTAAGTGAATCATTGTAGTTTTTAAGTAAGTAACATGGTTGTTAAGTGAATCTGGCTTCCCCACTGCTTGTCAGAAGGTCACAAAAGGGAATCAACGTAACCTTGGGCACTGCAACCAGTTTTCAAAAATACGAACCAGTTTTCAAGCATCTGAATGATGAACCATCATTATGAACCAATGAGCTGCAACAATCATGTGTGGAAAATGGACCTAAGACGCTTTTTCCAGTGCTGTAACTTTGAACGGTCACTAAACAAATTGTTGTAAGTTGAGGACTAGCTGTATATATCCCTCCCCTTTTATTAGTTTACAAATCATTCAAGGCAGCAAACATATTCAACACGTCTTCCTTTTCCTCCTCTTTTCCATGCTGAGAGGGAGTAGAGCTTGCAACTAGGAGCCCAATTCAGTAACCATGTTTTACAAATTGTGTGAATTCAACCATCATCACTTTGACGATCATATCCCAGATGGATAGCTGAAACAAACACACAACATCCTGCACTAAAGTTTATTTACACTGTGAAGGATATTAAAAATAGGGGAAATTGGCAATAAAAGTGTATTGTAGGGGACATTAAAAATATTCCATCAGGAATGATATTTACATGTCTTTCAAATATGGATGAATAAGGTGACTTCAGGGTAAAACATAGCAGTTCTCATAGCACAGGATTTGAGCATTGACAGACTCCAGAAAAAATTTACAAAATACTCTAAATGGCTAAAAGGAGAATTTGAGTAATATTTCACTTACCTCAGGATCTTTTGAGGTTTATCTTGTTTCCTGAGTGTGACAAGCAGCATTTTTTCAGGGCACAAACTGGCAAAGAAAAAAAATAGATAATTTGAGAAAAAAAGTACAGACAGAGCAAACATCTCTTGAAATGTCTATTCATTCTGTTCAAACCTTAAAACTATTCTCTATTCCAAGATCCCCAGGTTTTTTTTTAGATAAATATGGCCAGAACTTAAAGAATGCAAATGAAAGCCATTGTATCGGTTCTCTATTCCACCTTCTAACAAATAGAACAGACTCTGCAAAAATTCAGAATATCAGGAAGCAAAAAGCGATTTTGTTCTTACTTGAATGCTTCACAAGATATATAGGTGGAACTAAGTTGGATTCTGACCCTCTCTGTAATCTTTCTTTCAGGGATCTTCATAAAGAGGCTCAAAAACTTCAAAATGGCAGCCACAACCACACCATTAAATGTGTGTCCAACTTTGGCAAGTTTAAGACCTGCAAACTGGCTGGCTGGAGACTTCTGGGAGTTGAAATCAGGGGTGGGTTTCTACCGGTTCTGTAGAACCAGCAGCTCTGAAGAGCAGCAGACACAGAACCGGTTCTATGTCTGCTGATGTTTTTACCCACCTGCCCACCTGGGCTCTGACCTGATCTTTATTTCCTGATTTTTCAACTTCAGCTGCCGAATGAGGCAGTTAAAAAAGCAGGAAAAGAGGGCTGTTTCAAAGGCTGCTTCTCTGCACACATCATGCTGATGACAATTCACAGGCACTTTGCGGCTGGCTCACAGCGTGTAGGGAAGCACGTAAATCCCAAACTGGTAGTTAACCCATTGTATCCCACACCCCTTGTTGAAATCCATAGGTCTTAAAGTTGCCAAGGTTGGATACTTTCCCATACATGATCTACATTAAAAAGGAACAGAGCTTTAACTGCAGAATTGTAATCACCATCTTTACTTTTTTAAAATTTTATCACACTCTTCAAATCCCAGTTTATATTCATCCTACTTTTGCTCCAACAGTTTTAATTGGGGAAGTCCCTTTGAACATGATCCAATTACATATCCAAATCAAATTAATAGGTAGAATCTGATGGACACTTTATCAAGTTCCTTGCTTCAAAAGTGATACTTGGAGAAATATTTATTAAATTTACATGCTGCCCATCTCACCCTTTTTTTTTGCTTCAAACTGAAACATAGAATTGAACTGATATTCTGAATTGACTCAAGTCATCCAATGACTGAGAACCTGGACTGAATTTTCAACCAAATCACTAACCTATTTCCATTACTTTTTCTGTCCATTCTCCTTTTGATGCCTTTTAAAATAGAGCAGGTTAACTTCTAATCCCTTTTTATATATTCTCAGCCTACTTCAAATCCTTTTGAACATCCAGCCAGCTTACCTTTTTTTCTCTGAAAACCCCATTTCTACAGCCACAATAAAACCAAAAGAAAATAAATTAGTACAAATTTATGGTTACACCTTGCTTGAACTTCAACCACATCATCCTTTGTGGCAAGGAAATTAACAAGCAGGAGAACTCCATCTGGTGAGGTTCCATTGTGGTTGATTCTATGAAAGAAATAGCAATTGACAAATTACTTCACTTTCTTTTAATAAAGGTTCAACATTTTATGGTTTTATTAAAAACTACCTGTAATTTTTTCCTATGTGTTTAAGATGTTGCTAAAATAGTCCATCTTCCTAGATTCTATTATGCTTGAGTCTATACTAGAATTGAAATTAATAGACTATTTTCCTTTTGAAAATAAAACAAATGTTCATCATTTTCTTCCAAAGTATTTCATGGTAATGGTCTCTTTTATTCAAATTTCTTATCTAAAATAACCCAATAATAACTACTGATAACTTCCCAGTTTCATTTGTACCTCAATATCTAGGTCAATTCTACTGCATATTAAGAGGAGGCTAAAGTTATCTTTAGCATGACTATTCTCCAAAACACCTGAAGGAAGATCAAGAAGCAGCAAGTGGAAGCTCATGAAAGATAAATCCAACCAGAAATTAAGAAAAAATCTCCTGATGGCGAGACCAATTAATTAGTGGAACAACTTGCCTTCAGAAGTTGTGGGTGCTCCATCACTGGAGATTTTAAGAAGAAATTGGACAGCCTCATTTGTCCAGGATTCCTGCTTGAGCAGGGTGTTGGACTAGAAGACCTCCAAAGTCCCTTCCAGCCCTACGATTCTAGGGTTCAGCATTTTAATTGACAAGTTTATATGGTAGTTTTATGGCTCTTATTACATTTGCGCTTGCTGTTATGTGTTACAGCTATTTAGCTGATCATTGACCATGAGCAAATAATGAGCATTTGGAGCTATTATAGTTCAACGGACCATGTGAATCTAGGAACTGCTAAAATGAGTCCCACCATTAAGCAATGACAATACAGAACTGGTGAGGGAGACTTAACCACCAATATAACCTGGATAAGAATAAGAGTCTATGGAGATTCTCAATCATCCAGGTCATAGTTGTCCCAAAGGTGCTTTTTTTCAAAAGGCAATTGGACTTTCTGGAGTTTTTTCTTTGAAAATGTTTCATTTCTCATCCAAGAAGCTTCTTTGGTTCAGAAGTGAAGCTTCTTGGATTAGAACTGAAATGTTTTCAAGCAAAAAACAAGAAAGTCCAGTTGCCTTTTGGAAAAAGCACTTTTGGGAGTACAGTAAAAATAATTTTATATATTTAAAACATTTCTATAGCTTTCTACCAACTCTAGGTGGCTTCTGAATAAAAATCAAAAGACACATAAAATCATTTTTAAAATTATAGATCTCAACCAATTAAAACATACACAAAATAAACCTGGCATCAATCAGTTCTAAGAATATGATGCAAATTTTGCATGTTCCTAATATAACCACTCATTCTCTGGGAAGGATTTCTGCAAGTGGTGATGATGGTAGAGAGACAGCAGTTTGAGGTTCAACAGATCAAGTTGCAATGGGGGTGTCACTTTCCCATAGAATCCCATAACTTCCCTTCTGCTTCTTATAGTGAATCCACTTACTTCAATGAGCAGGAATTCTGGATCTTGGGCAAATGTTCGAAAATCCACCTTAAGCCTTCATTGTCAAGATCATTCCCAGATAGACTGACAAAGGAATTTTTTAAAAATGTAAGTTTCCAGGATAGTTATATTTCAAATGTCCCTATTAGTTCAGGAATTGTTTCTTTTAAAAAAGCTTAACCAATTGTGAAGTTGTTCTCAATGGAAAAGTTGGACTCCATTCTTGATGACTTCTTAGCAGTATTTTTAATGATTAAATTTACAGATGGCTGAGAGACATGTCCATGATTAGTTCTTTTGCAACAAAATGGAAGTACAGACAGTCCTTGACTTAGAACCATTTGTTTAACAACTGTTTGAAGTTGTAACAACAGTAAAAAAGTGACTTGTGATCATTCTTCACATTAACAACCATTGCAACATCCACACAATCACGTAATCAAAATTTGAATGCTTGGCAACTGGCTCATATTTATGATGGTTGCAGTGTCACAGGGTCATGTGATCCCTTTTGGCGATCTTCAAGCAAAATCACTGTTAGGGTTCTGACTGATGCCCTAATTAAATCATGAGCCTCAGACCAAGCTTCAAAAGAAATCCAGTTATTTATTAGGAGCTTCATGTTGGCATGGACCAAGTGAAGCCAACTCTGACCTCACTTAATTCAAGTCTTGGCTCTGACCCTGTTTCCCCTCCCCTCAAGGTGTGTCATCAGTCACATTCCCCAACAAAGCAATTTCATGGGTTGTAAAAGTCACTCCCTCCGGCCACTGTGGATCTCCATAGAGATGTCCTTGACATTGCCGGCTGGAATGTACTTTATTTTGGCTGAAATGAAATGTGAGGCTTGATTCCCCATCCCCCTCAAGATAGTAACTCGAGAGCAGGTCGGGGGTGCTTCGTGAGTTGACAGTCAGTGGGGAAGCCAGATCCACTCAACTGTGTTACTTACTTAACAACTCCACTCATTCTCTTAACAACTGTGGCAAGAAAGGTAGTAAAATGGGGCAAAACTCACTTAACAAATGTCTCACTGAACATAAATTTTAAGCTCAATTCTGGTCACAAGTCGAGGACTAGCTGTAGCTATTGTGGTGGTTAAGTTTTCTTTTGCCTTCTCCATTGCTTCTCAGGCTGGCTTAATTCATTTTCTGTTTCATCCATCACCTATTTTAATTAATTTATAATCTGCTCAGAACTGTGACAATCCATTAGTTTAGGTTTACAATCAACAAATCCACTGATATCCCCTCTCCACTCTGAGAGTGCAAGGCAGCAGTTTTGGTCTCCTCCCTTATTTTAAACTGACAAGAACAACCCTGTTGTAGAGTTGAGGGAGAGATGGCTAACTTGGTGCTTAGTGGAAATCTGAGTCACCTTAGTCCCAGTTTAGCATCTCCATCTCTCCATCAGTGTCTCTGTCATGCCCCCCCCCCCCCCCCCCCCCCNAACTGACAGGGAGTGGGAGTGTGGCTCTCTTGGCTGTGGAGGAAATTGGGGAAGGGCAGTCAGGCTGGGCAGAGCAGGGAAGAGGTAGAACAAGGGGGAAGAGGTTCAGAGGAAGGCCAAGGCCCACCCCCTCTTCATCCTAGGGCACGGAGGGAAGAACGGAGAAAAGAGCAATGTGGCTTGCGTGGCTTAAGGGGGAGAAAAGGGCCCTGATTCCCTTCATTAGGCACATCTGGGGAGGGAGTTTATAGGAGAGGCAGATGGGAGGAAGCAATTGTCGAGAACAAACACTGAGTTTATCTAGTGTTGGTGGCTGTTATCTGAATTCCTGGCAATCTCCTAACTGATTTGATTTACTGCCATGTTACTTCACTTCTGGAACTCCTTATCTTGCCCTGCTGGATTTATTACCTTATCTTGCCTTATTGGATTTATAGTTTAAAGTTTTCTGTTTTCAACGTTTAGACTGGAATATCTGCAGCCAAAGGCTGTTGCGGGTTCATGGAAGAGTTTTTCTCCAGACCAGAGAGTAATACTTATTCTCTGGCTGTGTTGCCTTTGTGCCACACCCTGGGTCATCATAGTCTCTCAACCTTGGCAACCTTAAGAAATATGGAGTTCAATTCCCAGCATTCCTCCAGGTCCCATGCCCACAAATTTAGTACAGAACTTTGCGAAACTGGGGAGACCCAACTGTAATAATATTCCTCTCTTACTCCAATTCTGCAAGATGGTCACAGTTTTCAAACACAGCACAAAGTGCTCTGAGATCAGGCTGGTCAATGCCACAGTGGATGAACCTGTATGAAGACAGTTCAAAGTGAAAGCTAGAAGCAAGTCCTCTTTTAACTGTAGAAAACAATATTATAATGATGCATTTGTCTGAAAACTGGCTAATGAACCCAGGAAAAAAAGGGAACAAGTGTAACTATTGAACATTTTTCAGCAAACCATGGATTGCTATAAAATGTAGTGGACTTTGTTTTGCCTTTGCCTCTTGCCTGACTTCTAATGTTCTCCTAGAAGTAAGGGAACTGAGATCAAGCTAAATGTGATTAATTTGAACAAAACACACATTAAAATGGAATACAATTATTTTGCTTATGTATTAAATTAATGTGCTGCCCATCTCATCAAGGGTTGACTCTGGGTGACATACAACCAATTAATTAAGTACAACAAAATTTGTTAAGTACAATTAATTAATTAATTGCCACATATTTAATATATTTTTCATGTTGTGTTACTGCAACAATTTTGGAAAGGCTCTCCAAAGGCACCAAAGAAAAGCCATTCAGCGCTGAGAGTTCAAGTTGTGCACTCTTGCAAAAGTAAAACAGGAAGGAACAGAGGGAGGGAGGAAGGAAAGAAGGAAGGAAGGATAACTCATCATACTAACCTGAATTTCAAAATGGCTTTTTGAAATAGCAATAGCAATAGCCCTTAGACTTATATGCTGCTTCCCAGGGCTTTTCCAGCCCTCTCTAAGCAGTTTACAGAGTCAGCCTCTTGCCCCCAACAATCTGGGTCCTCATTTTACCCACCAGGGAAGGATGGAGGGCAAAGTCAATCTTGAGCCAGTGAGAATCAAATTCCTGGCTGTGGGCAGAGTCAGACTGCAGTGTTGCATTCTAACAGGAAGGAAGGAAGGAAGGAAGGAAGGAAGGAAGGAAGGAAGGAAGGAAGGAAGGAAGGAAAATGGCAATAATGCTTAGACTTATATACAACTTCACAGTGCTTTACAGGCCTCTCTTAAGCGGTTTACAGAGTCAGCCTGTTGCCCCCAACAATCTGGGTCCTCATTTTACCCACCTCGGAAGGATGGAAGGCTGAGTCAACCCTGAGCTTGGTGAGAATCGAACTGCCAAATTACAGGTAGTCAGCAGAAGTAGCTTGCAGTACAGCACTCTAACCACTGCGCCACCAAGGCTCATCATGCTATGTTTGACCATTTAATTATTGGAGTCCTTTATTTTTCATGATTTCACATATATGAAAGGGTTGCTGACCCCTGAACTATTCTGTTCCTTCCCTGGATTTTTAAAGCATGCAAGATTTTTCCATACTCTTGAAGAAAGCAAAAGTGTCATAAAAACATGAAGGTTGGATTGGACATCACAGACCTGCAGAAGAGTGCTTCGCTTGCTTCATTTTCCACAAAATGCAAAAAAGCATTTTTCCTTGATCTAGAACCATAACAAAGCATAAGTTCACTTTCAGAAATCACATTTCTCCACTGGAATGAGTCATTCTCAAGTCAAAACATCTTTAAAAATGAAAGGATGAACTCTGTGGTTCATCCTATAAAAAGCAAGAGAGCTTGGTTCTCTCTTTGACCAACATACAATTCAGTACAGTACAGTACAATTTGTCTCTGGTGCATAAACTCTCAGTATACATACAAACAATAAAATAACATAATCATAAGATATGAATAGTAGAAGGTAATAGGAAAGATGAAAAGGATAAGAGTAATTTGTGTAATTTACTATTGGATTTTACAATGGATTTTCCAGAAATTTACACTGGATATATGTTCCATGGCTAAAGACAATGACACGTAGTAAATGTCTGTGCTGTTTCTGTGTATAGGCAGTCAATGTACGATTGTAATGGAGCCCAGAATTTGCCTGTCCTGCAGGATTTTATTCATTTATTCAATTTCTATTCCATAAAGTTCTCTCTGGATGTCTGCATCTCCCTGGCTTCTCTTCTTCCCATGAAACCTCAATGAAACATATAACCATTCATTTAATGACCGTTCAAAGTTACAACAGCATTGAAAAAAGGGCCTTATGACAATTGCAACATCCCCATGCTGGTTATGGTTAATGATCAGGTGATCAAAATTCAGATGCTTGGCAACTGTCTCACATTTATGACGGTTGAAGTGTCCTGGGGTCACGTGATCCCCTTTTGTGACCTTCTGACAACCAAAGGCAATGGGGAAGCCAGATTTACTTAACAACCTTGTGGCTAACTTAATGACTGCAGTGATTCACTTAACAACTATGACAAGAAAGGTCATAAAATAGGGCTAAATTCACTTAATAAATGTTCTCACCTAGCCACATAAATTTTGGCCTCAATTGTGGTCATAAATCAAGGACTACTTGTATTAAGAATGGGTTATCCTGATTGTACTGCTTCCTCTAAGGGTGTGATGACCCAGGGTCACCCAACACAATCACAGAAAATAGGTGAAGCCCCTTTTATTCCTTCAGTTTGCTTCCACAGAAGACAAAAAACTCCCACACAAACAGTGAAGGCCCGGTCCCACTGGCCGACGGATGCAAAACATATGCAAAAAGGACACAGTGGACGAGCAAAATTTCGCGGGTGCTCCATCCGTTGTCATCCGCTCCAAAAAGTGGCAAAAATTTGCATGAACAGAACGGAAAAGAACGGACGTGGGTAGTATGTAGCGGGGATGTTAAATGGATGTTCATAGGAAGCCTAGCGGATGAAAGCGGATGGAAACGGATGACACCTCCGAAGGGGTTCCGGGGAGAATTTCAAAGCGGACGCGTCGCGAAGGGGCGGATGCATAGCGGATGAGGCGGATGCATCACGGACGCCTATGGAAACAAAGGGGTTGCCGCGTGGATGTATATCGGATGCAAAGCATTCACTGCACATGCGAGGAGTATGAATGTGTCAGCTCCGCGGAATAAAAAGGATGCAGCACACACGATCAGTCGCATACAGGGGAAAGATGTGCTGCCAGATACATCTTGCAGGAAACAATGGTTCGTCAGTCAGGCAAGAAGAGGAAGCCCGTGCCTACTCGTTCAAGCCCTGGCAAGGTGAAGAAGGCCAGAATCAGCATCCCACCCCCTGGCACTGACTCTGAAGCTGCTGCTGCTGTAGTGGGCCAGCCCCAAGGCCTCAAAGCCCCTGAAAAGCCCTGCTGCTGAAGTCCTGCTGCTCAAGCCCCTGAAGGCCCTGAACAATCTCCAGAAGGCCCTGATGCTGAAGCCCTGAAGGCCCTGCTGAAGCCCCTGCCAGAGGGAGGAAGAGGCAAGGAAGGAGAAGAAAGAGAGGAAACAGTACACCATTTCCGAGGAGCATGAGGATGAGGTGCTGGAATGGCTGAGGGAGAACGAGTACCTCTGGAGAAGGCCACATACTGTATCGGGACACCAAGAAGAAGCAGGCAGCTTGGAGAGACCAAGGCAAGAGAGCCTGGGTATACCTGCAAGTACTCCTAGGATGGTGGAAGCACATGCACACCTGGTTTGGCAAGCTACACCTAAGAAATCCGGCAGGCCGCTGTCAAGCTCACTGACCGGGAGATGTATGTCATGGCCAAGTGCAGTTTCCTGGAGGGTGAGATCCGCCACCGAGGAGCAAGCCCCTTCTGACACCCCTCTCCCTCAGACATCCCACAGACAGCCAGTCCTCTTCCAGCCAGGAGCCAGCAAGCCTGTCCAGGCAGGTGTCTTCAGAGGGCCCACAGCAAGAGACCCCCGACAGCTGCACTCCCTATGCAGGCGGACTTGAGAGATCCCATGGAGGATGATGCCCTGCTGTCAAAATGGAGGAGGAAGAAGCAGCAGCACCAGAGGCCAACCCACCCCCACCCCTAGCTCCAGAGGATGCAGGCAGAAAGGCAGACTGGGAGGGCCAGGACCACAGTGTGCTGTTGGAAGATCAGGGACACAATGAAGACCAGCACAGAACTTCTCTCTTCAGCTGGTCCACTTGGACAGAGCATCCTCGGGCCAGAACACCTTCATCACCTACATGAGCCAGACCCCAAGGTAACGACTGCCTGAGGCCAGTACAGGTGATAAAGCAGAAGTCACAACACTTCTGCACAACCCTCAAGCAGCTGAAGCTGCTCCTACCCAGTCCAGGTCTGCTCTTCACCCCAGGCAATGTCACAGCCCTTCCACGGCTTTCACAGCCCCTCACCTACCAAGGCTACGACTACCAGGACTTCCCACAGCAGAAGCAGAACTTCCCAGTCCAGGCCCAGGTTCATCAGACACCACAGACGCCAGTCCTCACCAAGCTGCAGACCAGACAGCCCCATACACTCCTCCCAACCCTTCCTCCACCCACAGCAAGCCTGTCAATGGACAATCTGTCATCAGTATTGCTGCATCTCAAGTCCTTTGATGAAGGGCCTCTCAACCTCACAGAATGAGTCAGCTCTCGGATAGCTTCCTGAACACACCACCACCTGTTGTCACCTTGGGGCCAAGCACCCCAATGGTGCCTCAGACCAGCACTCAAGTCAACAGCCACTCCACACTCCCTGCTCACTTAACAGCTGAGACAGGGCATGACTCAGAGTGACTAGAAATAGTGTCAGAGACTGAGTTGTTTACTTGTTAAGTTTATCTTTGCTTAAGACACTTTACTTCGTTCATTTTGCTTATTTAATACAGTCATAAAGTTTACCAAAGAAAGTTTCTCTTTGCTTAACACAACTTAATACAGTTTACTTGGTTCATTTTGCTTATTTAAATAAGTCATAAAGTTTTACCTAAGAAAGTTATAAAGTTATCTTTGCTTAAGACACTTAGTTTACTTGGTTCATTTTTTTTTACTTAATAAAGTAATTGGTGAAAACTTTGAAAAATGGTTAAGCCTTTGCATGCTTGTGGAATAGATAAGGATGTGTGGGATAGATAAACCTCCAGTGCAACCATAGTGGGACTGTGTGGTCCACAATCCCAGTGATCCAGATGATTTGTTCTTCCCCTTTTTATAGAAAATATCGGTTGTCCACTAGATGTCCTTCTACATACTCTAGACATACTCCAGACATCCTAAAATATACGAGATATATCCCAGATACAAACGTTTTGTCCGTTTTTAATACTTTTATATACGAGATGCATTCGCTTACATCTCTTTCTATTTCCGTGCTACTAACGCTGTGTAGACGTTCCATGTACCTTTTGTTTCCTCCCTCTTTCCATTTTCAGATGCAGTGATGTTTAGTTGAGGGGATGGCCAGAGGATGCAGAGAGGATACAGTGGACATTTAACGGATGATAACAGACAAAGAACGTTTGTTGCCCGTATATGTCGCGGATGTACATCGTACGCGGCGGAAAGTTCATCCGTTCACAAAGTTTTGTGCAGCTCAAAAACTTCTTGCACGGATGAAATCACAGTGGATGGATGCTCGATGGACAGAGAGTATGAACACGTATGCAGTGAGTACACAACGGATGCATAGCGTTTTTCCAACGGATGGCAAGCTTTTTTAACATTTTACATCCTCTTTGCATCCGTAAGTGCAGTGGGACCGGGCCTAACATGAAGAAGGAAAAAAAGCAACACAAACCAGGCAAGATAAGGGCTGGGGGATGTCCACAGATAACACACACTGAGAAAGATGCCAAACTCAGAGAGGAAGTATAAACTGGAGATATTTTCATGCTTTGTTTCCAGCGTTCGCCCATACGCATGTCCGTCCTCTTATCCACAGCTCTTGTCACAGCTGCAGCCCATGAAGAGGATCAAGGCCCTCTCCTCCCCCATAGACCATGTCTCTCCCTTATCCTCTCTTCCCTGCATGCCCCAGAATGGAGAGGGGATGGGTCTGGGTCCTCCTCTGACTGCCCAGCCGGCCTCTGTCCTTCCCCACAACCTCTGGAGCCACTCCCTGTCAGCTGTTCTTCCTCTCCCTCAGAGTCAGTCTCCACCAGGGGCATGACAAAGGGAGACTTTCCCCATACAATGACTTTGGAAAATTATTTTCCTCTCCTCTTCAACTAATTAAATGCAGAATTTTCAAAGGGTACCTATGTCTATCCCTAAACAAGAAATCTTCATGAGGCAAGAAACGGGAGATGAAATTAAAGGTTCCTCCATCACAATGGGCTTCAATCCACCTACATTTGTCTTATTCCAAGTTTTCATTGCTTACCTGATGTCCATTTCAGAGATTCTCCTGCAGTGGTTGAATGAATTGGCCAGCAAGCGAATACCATTGGATGAAAACACATTATCTCTGATGCTGCAAAAAATTGGGAGAAGAGGATAGAACTAACATGTTGGCTGGGTTTGCAACCATGCTTGGTCCACCCCCATGATAGTTGAGAATCAACCTATTTCTCTTAGTTTATCCAATCTATTGAACTAAGTGGTCTGAATTTCCATAATAGACTAAGCCAGGGATCTCCAAAGTTTAAGACATATGGTTGGCTGGGGAGTTCTGGGACTCAAAGCCCACAAAGTTGCCAAGTTTGAAGACCCCTACACTAAGCCATAGAAAATTAAATTTACCCTCTTGTGCTAATGAAGATCTTTAATTTGTTCAATATGTGGTACAATTGCATCACTGTTACTATCTGGAAGATTTGTACAAAATATAAAAGTGGAGCTTGTTTGGACTGAAAGATTGATAATTTTGAGGAAATGTGGACGAACCCACAAAATGGCTCCTGGGAAATTTACCCATTCACAAAATGGCTGCCACAGCCAGGTAGAAAGTACCAATTTAACTGAATATCTCCTGCTGCAGTTCTCCTCCTTTCCTCCACCCAAAATTTCATTTTTTTTCTGGGCAGATAGACACACTTCTACAAAAAGTAGTTCAGTTCAGTTTTCTAAGAACGTAGTTGAACCCAGAATTCTTCTTGAAATTACAAGGGTAGGGAAATAGGTACAGGTAATCAACTTATAACCACATTGAGTCCCAAATTTCTGTTATTAAGAGAGACGATTGTTAAGTGAATTTGCCCCATTTTATGACCTTCCTTAGGACAGTTGTTAAGCGAATCACTGCAACTTTAACTTAGTAACATGGTTGTTAAGGGAATCTCATTTCCCCACTGACTTTGCCAGAAGGTCACAAAAGGTGATGCCATGATCATAATTCATAAATACATGCCAGTTGCCACATGTCTGAATTTTGATCACAGAAACATTGGGATATTGCAAAGGTGAAAAACAGTCATAAAATCCCTTTTTCAGTGCCGTTGAAACTTTGAACAGTTACTAAATGAAATGTTATAAGTCAAGCACTACCTGTACCTTGTTTTAGTTTGATGAATTTTTTTTTAACTTAAAGATAAAAAGGTGAACAGAGTATGGAATCTGATAATCTGATAATATTAATGGGTTTTTAGGCAGAAATCTATCTGGACTCACCTTAAACATCTTAAGCTCCTGAGACTGGACAGACACAACACCATCTGCTCAATGTCTTGATCATTTAGTGAATTTCCAGAGAAGCTAGATAGGTGGAATGGAAAGTTTGAAATGCATCAGAAGAATAAAGTCTACCATGCCTATTGCATTTATAGAGGAGAAATACTTTTGAAGGTCCAAAGAGCTATTGAAATGGTCTCTAGCAACAGTATCAGGCTTTTGGTGTGATTTTGAGGAACATCACATCAAGATCACTTCAAGAACATAACTTCCATGACTGGTCAAACTCAGCACAGATCCTGTAGATGTGGCCCAGTGGGCTAAGCTTTTTTCAAACTGAGTTGCTGGCATTTAGAGAAAAGATTTGGCGGCAGCAGTGGTTAATCTTAAGCGTCAAGCATGAAAAAAATATTGAATCTAGGTGGAACAAATGCTCCTACTAAATGCCATCATCAAGATTAAACTTTCAGGGAAGCTACCTTGGGCCAGATCCATCTCATGAGCCATTCAATCCTTGCTCCATTTTCTATCAAATGCCAACTAGAAAATATTAATCAAAAAAACTTGTGTTCTGCTTCTGAGTTACATTTTATAACTTTTCTGTCTTCACGGAGGTCAGTATCCAACATTGTTCATGATGTTAACTAAAGACATTTACAGCAACAAGCGTAAAATAACCCATCCAAGCTATTGTAGATAGAGCCCCTCCCACGCATAAGGTGGTCCAAATTTATGTTGTTAAGTGAGACATTTGTTAATTGAATTTTGCCCCATTTTATGACCTTTCTAGCCACCATTGTTGAGGGAATCATTGCATTTGTTAAGTGAATAACATGGTTGTTAAGTGAATCTGGCTTCCCCATTGAAGGTTGGAAAAGGAGATCACATGACCCCATGTCACTGCAACCATCATAAATGTGAGTCAGTTGCCAAGCATCTGAATTTTGATCACGTGACCATGGGGAGGGCTGAAATGGTCACATTTTTTGGTGCCGTTGTAACTTGGAACAATCACTCAATGAACTGCTATAAGTGGAGGACTACCTGTAAAGTGTTAAACTGAAATTTATTGTATGGGAATTTTCAAAGCTTGTATGTAAAAATTTAGAAATTTTTGTCAACTTCTTGGTTACTGCAGTTAAATAAAGTTGGATAAAGATGTCAAAACTTACAATACTGAGCAATCATCTCAACATGATTCTATAGGCAATATAACAATATTTGGAACCATTCAGCAAGATTAGATCTTTTTCTGACTTCAGATATTAAAGACAGAATAAATCTGAATGTCCTGAGATATTAGAAATTAACAGGTCCATGTATGGTGTGAAGGTATTCATCAACTTCCAATCACAATGGGGACCAGAATTTATGTTGTTAAGCCAGGTACTTAATTCACTTAATTAAGTGAATTGCTCCTGATTTTAGAACCTTTTTGCCACGGTTGTTAAGCGAATCACTCCAGCTGCTAAGTGAATCGCACAATTCTTAAGCAAATCTGGGTTCCACCATTGTTAGAAGTTGGATGGGAAAGTTGGAAATGGTGATCACATGAGTTACAGCACATTGCAACTGATACATGCTCATTGTCAAGCACCCAAATTTTCACCCCATGATGAACCTGCTGCAACAGTCGTAAGTGTGAGGACCTGTCATAAGTCAATATTTTTCAGTGGCATTGTAACTTCCAAAAGTCATTAAATGGCTAATTGTAAGTCAAGGACTACTGTATAGTATGGCTAGTACAAGAAAAAAAATAAGCTACAGTATGATTTTTTGCAGGGCCCATTCTGCATGGAGAAACTCAGCCTTCATTTGCAGCTGTTGGTGACACATTAAAATGTGCAAATAGCCTGCCTCTCCTGCACTTCGGCATTTCAATTTGCTCCAATTCTGGAGTTATGCTGGAACTAATAGGCCGCCTGCTGAGTTAAAATTCCTCTTGGCAGAATAATCTGTATTTCTTGTTCATCTTTATCTCAAGTGGTCTGCCTCAGCAGAAAAAAACAACTTTTATCACAGCCTTCTCCAAAATCTGCATAAACCCTCTCCCCTCAAAAAAATCTGAAGATTTGGGCTGGTTTTAGATACATTTACAAAGAGGGTAGGAGAGGTTTCACATTCTCAGTCTTTCAAGGGGGGTTGAAATAGGTTCTTCCAACTTTAACGGAAGCTTTGAAACTGATATTCATCACCATGTGGCCATTTGGAGATCCAGTAAGTTTGCAGCTATTTTCAACCTATTTACAGCCTTTCAGGTGGAAACTGTTTTGTAGATTTGTGCCTGGTTTTTGCCTGAAAATAATTTTAAATGGGGCGACTAAAAGCTTTCAGATTCAAAACGTGTTATGGTTCTTCTGGTGAAAAGTTTAACTTAATAACTGGGTTATTAACTTAACAACTGCAATGATTCACTTAACAACTGTGGCAAGAAAGGTTGTAAAATGGAGCAAAATTCACTGAACAACTGCCTAGCTTAAGGCTAGGTCCCACTGGCCGACGGATGCAAAACGTATGCAAAAAGGACACAGCGGACGAGCAAAATAATTTCGGGGGTGGCTCCATCCATTGTCATCCGCTCCAAAAAAGTGGCAAAAATTTGCATAAACAGAACGGAAAAGAACAGGAAAAGAATGGACGTGGGTAGGATGTAGCGGGGATGTTTAAACGGATGTTCATAGGAAAGCCTAGAGGATTGTATGTCGGATGCAAACCGTTCACTGCGCATCCTTTTCTATTTCCGTGCTACTAACACTGTGTAGACGTTTCCGTGCAACCTTTTTCTTTCCTCCCTCTTTTCCGTTTTCAGCTGCAGCGGATGTGAGTTGCGAGGATGCCCCAGAGGATGCAGAGAGGATACAGCGGACGTTTAACGGATGATAAACGGACATAGAACGTTTGTTGCTCGGATGTCGCGGATTTACATCGTACGCGGCGGAAAGTTCATGCTGTTCACAAAGTTTTGTGCACTCAAAACTTCTTGCGTGGATGAAATCGAAGTGGACAGATGCTCGACGGATAGAGCGTATGAAACACGTATGCAGTGAGTACACAAACGGATGCATAGGCGTTTTCCAACGTTTTTTTAACATTTTAACATCCTCTTTGCATCTGTTGGTGCAGCGGGACAGTGGGCTTTAGAAACAAAAATGTTGGGCTCAATCGGAGGTGGAAATCAGCAGGTTCTGACCCAGTTCTGGAGAACCAGTGTGGAACTTTTAAGTCCTTCGAGAACCAGCCAATCCCACCTCTGAGTGGCCCCCAAACCCATCTCTTCTCTGCTCCCATTGAGTCCCAGCTGATTGGCTGGGTCTTCTTTGGTTGCCCTGAACAGGAGAACAGAGCTGGAAAGCAGGTTAGGGGGTGGGGAGGGAAGGGGTTTTTTGCAGTATCCTTCCCCTGCCATGCCCACCAAGCCACACCCACAGAAGCGGTAGTAAAAAGTTTTGAATCCCACCACTGGGCTCAATTTTGTCTGTAAGTAGAGGACAACCTATACCTTGTTCATGCAAACTCAAGAGTTCCATTCTGGTTTAAATGTTGAGTAAAGATGCGCACACATCCATTACAAAACTTACTTGATTTCTGCCAATCCAGAACATTTGGTGAGAATCGTAAGGAGGCGAGTCATGTCGAGCCCGACTGAGCAACCCTCCAGGCTGAAAGAGAAGATCATTTTCTGCATTGCAAAGATTTAAATCCAGAATAGGATGATAACCCCTCCCCTTTCTGATGTTTTTCCCCCAATGCTTTTTTGCCCTACAGATTCTATAACAACATGCTAACAGCTAGCCCAAAATGAGGATACATGATTATTATTATTTTTTGCAACTCATTGTAGAGAGTTCTGTAAATAGCTTCAAAAGATACTTGAATTGTTCACATTGCACTCATGTCAGAAGCACTGAAGTCCTTCTGGGTTGAAAGGATTGTGACACCATTGTTGCTTGAGGGATGCCCAGTTGGGGATGCCTTTCATGTCCCTGACAGGAGCTGGAGCAAAGGACGGAAACTCATCTCACTCCAGGGCAGCTTTGGGATCTCGAACACGGGCTTGCTAACTTGCAATCCAGCATCCTAACAACGCAAGCCACCGTGCTCTTAGATATTAGGTCTGTTATCACCAGTACTTGGGAACATTGGCAGGCTATTTTGTCCCCATAGAGGGTGGCAGAGGGAGCATCACTGCTTTGGAGCTATGAGCCACCAAAAAGATGAAAATACAATTTACTAAAAGCATGCTTCCTGGCATGCTCGCTGGCTGGGCTATACCTTTGGAGGACAAAAAACAAACTAGGTTATTTGAGCCAAGGACTTGGTTGAGTTCTGTATTCTCCTACTGCAAAAGTGTTTATCAAGATGGTGCTAACACATCCGGTTGCTTAATTTCTGAAATATTGTTTCTAGCAAATTCATAGTGAAACAGAGTTGAGATGGAACAATTTTCAGGAACTTGAAACCAATCCCTTCCCTGAAAAAAAAATCCATAGTGAAAATCCATTTTTTTTAAGTTTTATGTAGCTGCTGAGGGAACTATACTAGTACTTCCAAGAATGACAAAAAATGAGTTTTAAAAAAGTTATAGTAGTCCTCAAGTTACAACCACAATGGAGCCCAAAATTAATGTTGCTAAGTAAAACATTTATTAAATGATTTTTACACCATTTTATTACCTTTCTTGCTACGGTTGTTCAGTGAATCACTGCAGTTGCTAAGTTAGAAGCACAGTTGTTCAGTGAGTCTGGCTTCCCCATTGACTTTGCTTGTCAGAAGGTTGCAAAAGAGCATTACATGACCCCAGGATGCTGCAACCATCATAAATATGAGTCAGTTGCCAAGCACCTGCATTTTGATCACATGACCATGGGGATGCTGCAATGGTTGTCAGTGTGAAAAATGGTCACAAGTCACTTTTTTCAGTGTTGTAATCATTGGTGGTATGCTACTGGTTCAGACTGGTCCAACCGAACCGGTAGTAAAAAATGAAAGCCTCCAAAGATCAGGTGAGAGGAGGAAAAAAGTCAGCTGAGAGGAGAAAGAAGAGAAAAGCGCAGGATCTGTCCTCCTACCAGCCCCTGCACTTTTCTCTTCTTTATCCTCTCAGCTGATTGGCACTGCAGGTCTCAGCTAGTGTGGGGAAAGCTGCACGTGCGCATTAGGTGCGTGCGCATTAGTTGCTACCATGGATCAAAAGAGCTCTCCTCCCATACACACACACGCACAGTCACCGAAACGGTGGTGGAATAGGTAGCATCCCACTGCTGGTTGTAACTCTGAATGGTCAGTAAATGAACTGTTGTTAGTTGTGGACTACCTGTACTTTAAAAAAACCACCTGGTGCTGATAGAAATACGAAGGGTTTTTTTAAACATGGTTGGAAAAAATGAGATGCTTGTCACTCACAGTAATAGTTTAGAAAGTAATGCAGTTCCTTGGTGCAGCCTAGTGAAGGTCCACTGATTTTTAATTGAAATACTGGATCATAAATGGGCACGTTTTGAAACTGGCCCCTAAAACCTGAATGCAAAATTGAACCTACATCCCAATCTATAATCAGATAAATTCTACCTGAAAAGAAAGATGCATCAAAATGAAAACAATCCTCACCTGATTTGTTCTCCAAAGCTTAAGCGACATCTCTGGATGTTTCCCAAACTATAAAAGAATGCAGAAATGCTATGAGTAAAGTGATTCCAAATGAATATAGCATCCCAGTTCCTCAAGTGAGATGAATTTGACTCCTCAACCAGGATTTTTCAATTGTGCAGCAACTTGATGTGATTGATACCTTCACTCTGAGCCCATCTCCAGAGATATGAGTTTAAGGTAGTTGTTGTCTTTGCTATGGACAACCCTTGAAAAAGAATCCAATCCCAGCAAATTAATTTACATAAATATCATTCCTGCTCTTTTTAGCCAGTCTACTGTAAAATGCAGGAAGAGCTATAAACATGGAGAAATATTGCTGAAATATTGCTATGGTGCAGTGTTTCTCTGACAATGTTAAAAATGTATGGAGTTCAAGTCCCAGAATTCCCCAATCAGAATTCTGGGGGTTGAAGTCCATAACTTCTTAATATTCCTAAGGTTGAGAAACACTGCTATTGTGGTTAAAGGCTCTGTAGTAGAAACTGGGAGATGGTGAATCCTGGGTTAAGCTCAAAAGTCAACTGAGAAAGTTAAGATCAATCTAACTCAACCCTAGGAAGAAGGCAAGTACAAAAAAGGTTGTCAAAAAAACCTGCAAGGTCTACTCCAAGCCAGTATCGACTGGAGAGTAGACAATGGGTGTCAAACTCGATTGTGTCACGTGACATATATCAACGTATCACAATGTTTTTTGTCTTTGCAGAGCCGGGGTGGGCCTGCATGTGACACATCTGGCTCACGGGCCACCAGTTTAACAGGCCTGGTCTAGACTGACCTAAATGTCAAAGTTCTGGTGATTGCCCTAATTAAATCATGAGCCTCGAGCCAAGCTTCAAAAGAATCCAAAAGATTTATTAGGAGCAACATGCCTGCATTGACCCATATGAAACCAACTCTGACACACATGATTTACAATCACCTGTGACCCTGTTACCCCCCTTCCCCCTGAGTGTGTCCTATATTGGATTCTCCAACAAAGTACTTTCACAGGCTGGGTGTCATTCATCAAATTCTCCAGTGAAGGATTTTCGTGGCAGAAGATCCGGTAGTCTAGCTACAATCTTTGTAAGATAAGTGTGGAATGTACTTCTGGTTTTAATTTCCGTACTGCTCCTTCGGGCTTTCCCCCCCTCCTGCTTATGGCAACTCGAAAACAAGCATAGGAATGCTTTACAAGTTGACACTTGATGGCACAAAACAGGCACACAAACAAACAAGAAACCCTCAAACCCGAACTACCCAGTTGTATTAGAACAAACTTCCTCCAGTCCCAACCATTCAAAAGATTTGCTCCTGGAGATAGACTTTTGTAGCTCACCACAGCTGATAGACTTCTGTTGATAAAGATGTAGTAGGACAGACTGGACCAAAAGCTACTGACATGTTGGATTGAGAAAGTCAGTGGTGAAGAATTGGGTTTTTTTGACATACCCTAAGTGCACTGAAGTGATACATTCTAAACGGGAGAAGAATTCCAGCAAGGAAATGATACCGTCCGGTGACATTTGGTTTTCATCCAGGCTGGAAGGAAAGAGCAGAAATGGTCATTGTCAGGAACACATATATGATTACAATGTATACAGAAGTGAATCTGACCACAGAGAATTCCTTTCATAGTATTCAAAGCTCGAAGCACCTTGTCCTAGCTACTTGGTGTTAGTATGTGAGGGTAAAAAAATAATTATTTAATAATTAATAAAATAGGCTGATATTTTTAATGTGGTAATGCGATTCACTTTCAGTTCTCTCTCTCTCTCCCTCCCTCCCTCTCCCTCTCTCTCTCTCTCTCACACACACACACATAGGGAGCATATAAAATAATGGTTTTGAAAGTATGGAACCTGAACATCGGTGGACTTCAACTCCCAGTATTCCCTAGCCAGCATGCTGAAGTCCACACATCCTCAAGTTTCCAATTTTCAAAATTATTAATCCAAAACAATATAAAAATAGCACTTAACAAGAATTATAAGTTCCCAACTGCCATAAAAAGTGGTATAGTCCAGATAATGTCTACAATGAGGGCCAAGTCAGGATTATTTAAGATCTGTCTGAGGATATTTAGTTCTACAGATATCATTAATTAAAGAGAAACCTTTACTTACATTAAATAATTCAAATTCTTCAAAACTTTGATGGAATCCATTATTTTCAGAACTCCTGAGTCACCAAAAGAATTATTTGACAAACTGATGACAGGACAAAGAAAAAAATGCAAAGAAGAGATTACTAATCCAATGTTCATATTTATCTTCTGTTATTGCATATTTTACTTTAGACTGTGAATTTAATTGAGGCAATATTTTAATTTTATTGGTTTGGACACAGGACCTGGTGGAAGATTTCAAAATATTCAAATGCATCCTAACGTATCTTCTCCAAAAAAGAAGCATTTGAAACACTAACATAAATATATTGATGCAGACATCCAAAATTTCAAAGTATTCCCAAGTTCAGGACATTCACATTAATTGACAAGAATGAATACTTACTCTAATTCTAATATGTTGCTACACTTTCTCAGCACTAAGCACAAGTTCTTGAGATCTTCATCATGAAAATGATTACCTGCCAAGCTAACAAAGAGGGCAAATCACCATTCAAGTGTTGATTAAGTCAGGTAAGTCTAAATCTTCTAAAGCTAGGTTCACACAACATAATAAACCCTAAACCTGGTTCAGAAACTTTTTAGACTCTTGATGTCTTCCTCAGAGCCAGTGACAGATGTAATGGTCTTTTTCCTCCAAGCAGAGGACCAAGCTAAGCAGGTATTAACAAAATGACTGTACCATATTTTCTTTGATGTCACCTCCATCTGTTGACATTTGTGTAACTGAACATCATGAAAATTGTAATTCCTGTAGAAAAGGCAAATGACAAAACATTATACAATGGGTAGAAGGAACCAGCATCAGATATTCAGCAATGCGATTGGACAAATGTGGCTAGAAATCTACTATACAGTAGAGGACAGAGAGCATGGCCTTGAAGGTCAACAGGAAGACCTACCACCAAGGCAATGGTGGCATCAAAGGAGCCTGGCCAAGAAAGAAACTTGAGGAAACATCTCAGATAAGCCATTCCCTAGTTCACATGAAGATAATTTGAGGGAGGGGGAAGCACGTTGAGACTTGTATAATTCTGTCACTATAGGTTTTCCATAAATATAGTCTACACATGTTATTGATTTCCGAGCCTGGTGTCAGGCATGAAGAATCAGGGCCATACATTAAGTTCCAGTTAAGATGAATCACAAACCACATTTTTGCCTACTCACAAAAATCTAGTCAACTAGATTTTTGGGTCAGCTGAATTGGCGCTAGGTAAGAGTCAATGAGATTCAAAAGGAGTTAGGCCATTTTAAACATCATTATTACTCTAGTCTGATAACTTGCTTGACTTTGCCTGCTCTTCTCCAACATCTAGTCTTCCTTGAAGGAGTGACACATACCTTGACTGAGTGGCATCAGGGCCTCCTTTATTCACAAAGGTCAAAACTGCAATTTGTTGATCAACACTAGAGAGAAGAGAAGGAGTTCTGCAACATCATGCCTTGATGTACAGTTGACCAAAGGTCTGCAGGAAAAAGCCTAAGAAATTATACATAAACACACCTCCATTTCTCGTGGTGAGAAGTTCCAGAAGCCCAGCGCCCATCTACATTTTATTCCCTTTGAAGCAGGTTATTCCATAGAGGTAGTCCTCTACTTACAACCATTTGTTTAAAGAACCATTCAAAGTTACAATGGCACTCAAACTAGTGAATTACAACCAGGCCTTGCACACGACCGTCATAGCATCCTTACAATCATGTGGTCAAAATTTGCAACTGACAGTTGCGTTGTCCTGGGATCATGTATCATTATTTGTGACCTTCTCAGTGAGCTTCCAACAGGCAGTCAATGGGAGAAGCTGGATTTAATGACTGCATGATTCACTTAACTTGATTCACTTAATGACTGCATGATTCACTTAACAACTGCAGTGATTCACTTAACAACCATGGCAAAAAGATTGCAAAATTGGGTGCCACTCACTTAACAGCCATCTTGCTTAACAATGAAAATTGGTCCAATCGTAGTCGTAAGTCAAGGAGTACCTGCATTTGTTTTAGAAATAAACTGATTCTGCATAAGTGCAAACATGCAACTCAAAGTTTTCCAGAAAACATTCAACCAATCAAAAGTGGGCACATATAATAAAGCTAAAATGTTTCTGCTGCTCAATCTTCAGCCCAGAATTATAATAACAGCCATTTCTCTTAAAAATTGAATTGTCCTTTTCTTGATTAGCCTCAGGCATACCTGGCTTCCAGCTCTGCAACATTTGGGCAAAGATTCACCGACTCCAGGAGATAAAAAATGCTCTTAAGTGAGAGCTGGTTGTTGCTTAAACTGCAGAAAACCAAATCACATCACAAGAAAGAGAGGTTGTTAGAAAACAGTTATAACAATAAATGCCACATTAATATTAACTGATGGCTTAGTGCAGGGGTATTCAACTTTGGCAACTTTATGACATGTGGACTTCAACTCCCAGCATGGTTGGCTGGGGAGTTCTGAGGAAATGAGCAACTTTCATCTCAAGTCAGATGAACAACTGTAATGTGTGGGGTTGTGTGTCTTTGAGTTTGTTGTTGTTTGGGGAGGTGGGGAATCTCTCTTGTCTTGGCAGCTACATCCACTAGCCCATGCAATTTTCTGGATAATGTTTTTTGAGGTTCTTCCTAGGGCTGAGAAAGAATCACTGGCTCAAGGCCAACCAGTTGTGTCTCTGAGCTCACGGCTTGCAAAATTATACTTTATATTGCAAAAAGTCAATTGGACTTACAGGTGGTCCTCGACTTACAATCACAAGTGGAACCAGATTTTCCATTGCTAAGCATGATGGTTGCTAAGTGAGTCGTGCCCAATTCTATGTTTTTTTCCCACAGCTGTTGAGCAGATCACTGCAGTTGTTAAGTGAATTGTGTGGTTGTTCAGTGAATCTGGCTTCTCCCATTTACTTTGCTTGTCAGAAGCCATCTGGAAGATCCCAAACAGTGATCTTGTGAATCTGGAACATGATAACCATTGTAAATATATGTTGGTTGCCAAACGACTGAATTTTGATCACATGACCAGCCTTTCCTTCTCAATTCAACATACCTCACAGCATAGTTGTGAGGAAAAATAAGAAGAGAGACAACCATGTACTGTATACCACCTTGAACTTTTCTACAAAGGTGGGATATAAATTTAATAAGTAAAATATGGGGATGGCCACCTGTATAAATATTCTTCAGGAAAAATATTTATATTGTGCATACTATATATGTATAGTGATATCGTTGATTGTCACAAGGCAATGCTTTGACTTAAAAGGTAGTGATTTCTCAGAATGGCAGGTCAAACATGAGACATAAGCTGTTATATTAATAGATTCAGAAGAGTATATAGATATAAAATGTATTCTGTCAGAGACATGACAGTTATCTGAAGCTACTTTTGTGGCCTGGCTGGCTGGGGAATTCTGGGAATTGAAGTCCACATCTCTTAAAATGGCCAAGGTTGAGAAACATTGTTTTATACTGTACTTACTCCATTGTCTTTAACTTTTCCATGGCGGGAAATATTTCTGCCAACTTGATCATGTCCTGTTCTTTCAACCTGTTGTCCTGCAAACTGAAATATAGCAAATGATTAAAACATTAAGATCTCTGATTCATGATCAGGCATGCCACTGATTCACACTTTTCCCTCAATGACAAGGTTTACAATTACTTTATTTCTTCCAGTTGGTGACAGTTTGGCAAAACTCGAACGAGATTTTCAAATCCCGGGCTTCTAAGATTTCCACCAGTTAACCTGAAAGCAAAAAGTGATTTTGTTGTAATGGAGTCTAAATCCCACTTTCCCATAGAGTGTACAAAAAATTGATTCTGTAATTTTGATGGACTGTAATACCCTACTGCATATTAAGTCATGGCTTGTTTTAATCATGTTTTTTGGAATTAGCCACAGGACTTTAATGCGCACATTTCACATATTATAATTGTGCCTTTTCTCTGCTGAGAATTAGAAGGAGGAATTCATAAGCTAAAATTGATATTACGCTTTCATCAGAAAGAGCTGGAAGGGATCTTGGAGGTCTTCTAGTCCAGTCCCTTGCTCAAGCAGGAGACTATATCACGAGTGTCAAACTTGCTATGTCACATTGCTGTCATGTGACATTTTGTGATGTTTTCCCCATTGGTGGAACTGAGGTGGGTATGACCTGCACATGTTGCCTCTGGCCCATGGACCACCAGTTTGACACCCCTATCTTATACCTTTATATACTCGTACTATACATTAGTGGATAGATAGTAGATAGATGGACAGATAGACATAGATAGATAGATGATGGATAGATGATGGATAGATAGATGATAGATAGGTATAGACAGACAGAGAGAGAGATGATATATAGATGATAGATGATAGAAAATAGATAGATATAAGATAGATAGATAGATAGATAGATAGATAGATAGATAGATAGATAGATAGATAGAAGAGGGGGAGGGAGGGAGGAAGAGTGAAAGTGAGAATGAGAGTGAGAGAGAGAAAAAAAAAGAGAGAGAGAACCATGCCTAATTTTCAGACTTGGCTTTCATAGATTGTAAGAAGTACTGACTAAATATTAACTTTATTTCACACAATGCGCAGGTATATAGGTAGCCTGACCATTTGTTTGACAACTATTCAAAGTTACAATAGCACTGAAAAAAGTGACAACTTTTTCCCATTTACGAGTACCATAACATCCCTTCAGTTATTTGATCAAAATTCATGCACCTGGCAGCCACCATGCATTTATGATAGTTGCAGCATCCCAGAAGCCTGTGACCACCATTTGCAGCCTTTCCAGGTGCTTTCTAACAAGCTAAGTCAATGGGGGAAACTAAACTGGCTTAACAACTGCAAGATTTATTTAATGATTGATGTGATTCACTTAACGGCCATGACAAAAAGGTTGTAAAATCAGGCACGACTCACTTAACAATTGCATTGCTTAGCCAACAAAAGTTCCACTCCCAATTATGGTCATAATTTGAGAGCTATCTGTAGTTTTAGGCCACTGTAAATCTATGGTTCTGAATAAGAAGACGAGAAAATGTTAGTCCCTTCATGCCTCTGTTCCACAAGAGTAGATAACGTGACTTTAGAGAGATGCTTACTGAAATGTTGTCAGGAGTTTGATCTTAGGCAAGGTTTTGGAAAGGGCTCCTGCAAACTCACTTCCATATTGCCTGTTCTTGAAGCTACAAACAAACAAACAAAAAAGCAGAAGGCAGATATGATTAAGAAGACACTGAGTGTCTTTTCTGCAGAATCACAGAATTATCGGGCAGGAAGGGAGCATGACGGTCTTCTAGTCCAAGGCTCTTCAAACTTGGCAAGTTTAAGACTTGTGGATTTCAACTCCCAGAATTCCTGATCTAACATGGCTGGAGGAGGAATTCTGGGAGTTGAAGTCCACAAGTCTTAAAGCTGTCAAGTTTGGAGACCCCTGTTCTAATCCCTGCCCAAGGCAGGAGTCAAGACACCACGGCTCCCCAAAGTTGGCAACTTTCAGACTTATGGATTTCAATGCCCAGAATTCCTCAGTCAGCATGGCTGGCTGAAGAAGTCTGAGAACCGAAGTCCAGTAACCTATGACTAAGTGTTGTATCTGATGATTCTTGATGAATGTATTTTGTTTTTTCTTATGTACACTGAGAGCATCTGCACCAAAGACAAATTCCTTGTGTGTCCAATCACACTTGGCCAAGAAAAAATTCTATCCTATCCTATTCTATTCTACCTTAAAGTTGCTGAAACAGTGCATTTGAGCAAAATCCAGTTCCTTCCATCTTTCATGATCTAGTACAGGGGTGTCAAACTCAATTTCATTGAGGGCTGCATCAGGGTTGTGTTTGACCTTGGGGGGGGCTGGGGGGGAATGGCCAACTTGATGTCACTCGTGTTGGGGGCGCCTGTGGTGGCCCAAGCACTCTGCCAGCAAAAATAGATTCCCGAGTTCCGTTTCTTGCTGCGATGGCCTCCTGCAACCCTCTGCCAGTGAAAATGGAGCTCAGGAGGGCAGCCCTCCTTGGCTCCATTTTCACTGGCAGAGGCACTGTGGGCCATATCCTCGCTGTTTCCAGGGTGGCCCCACTGGCCAGATCTAAGTACCCTGTGGGCAGATTTGGCCCATGAGCCTTGAGTTTGACACCCCGATCTAGTCCTCTGCATGCTGGTAGATGCCTAAGGTGTCGTTTCTTAATTATTTTTAAACATTCTCTAAACTGTGATAACTAGAAGGGGCCCTAATAACAGAAACAATATATTTGCTTTTAAACAAACCCAAACCAGAAATTGGCAAATGGCACTTATGGAATCCAGGCCGTCTGTATGGTATGTATGTGTGTGCATATGTATGTTTGTATGTATGTATGTATGTATGTATGTATGTATGTATGTATGTAACTCTGGATGGCTGAACTCACGAATATAACTCACGATATAAAATTGAATTAAAATGAAAATATTTTTTTCAGAATTGACTAACATTTCATAATGTTTTGTGCTCTTGTTCAGAAAACCCAAATTTCATGGAAATACAGCATTTTCACATAGGATCTTGCAAGATATCAGGATGAATATGCCCCAATCTACCCAAATTTTGGAATCTTGCAAGATAATAAGAGGTCTTCAATTCTTTTGGGTTTAGCAAGAGCTGCTTCATGAGATTTACCTAATGACACCCTTAAATGAAATGACTGCCAGAATCCTATTTTATGCACACACAAATGTAAAAATCTTCTGATAGCCTTTGTCTCTCACCTCAAGCTCTTGATATTGTCACAACTGCCCCAGATGTCCAAGTAGTCCAATTCCATGAGGCAGCCATCAAAATCCAAGCACACTCCATGAGGACTTCCATTGATCAGAAAGGCTAAAGTCACCATGTCGAAGGGCATCAACCTGAAGTTTCTGAATTGATATTTGAAACATAACTTTTCTGCAACATGCCGTGCTAAGCTAATGTCTTGGGTCTCGTACACACAGTGGCACAACTCTACTATCTTGGGCCCTGTTAAATTAGCAGCCGCGAGTTTCTGCAATATCTTCATGATAATACTTTGCCGTTCCTGAATCCAGACCACGTTTTGCCCAGCTAAGGAACAAAGGAATTGTCTACATTCTTGAGATGAAAGACCAGACAAGAAGATATGGTAGTTCTCTGTAAAGGGCATCCTTGTCTCTTTCTTCAGAATCCATTTTTTCATCAGGAAGAAGTTCTCCTTCAACATCTTGCAATCTACTGTTGGGCTTGTCAACAGGAAGAGGACTGCAAAGAATTCTTGCCAGCTAAAATGAGCAAAAGTGTAACCTGATTGCATGAGGTCTTGCTTGCCCATTTTCACTTCAGAGGTCAAAAGAAGACCAAAGCGACAAGAAAAATCTTTCACGTGTGTTGGGACCTCTCCAGCATCAAAAACCCCTTTCTTCTCTTCAAGGCCCTTGAAGGCTATCTCACACAGATCTGCAAGGATTGCTTGATGTTGAGCCATGTCTATTTCATTCAAGGTCCTCCTACCCTGATGTTTGCAGATGAAGGTCTGGAGCATTGTGAGGTAAACCTGGGTCCTGGTTTGAGGGAGGTGGATACTCTCCGAGTCTTCAAGGAGCAAATGCTCCAGACAGATGCAGACAATGTGACACAATACAGGGAGGTAACACATGCTCAAGAGTTTGCCATTTTCGTTCAGAAAAGTAAGAGCTTGCTGTTTCTGCAAAGGCTGTTGGAAAAAATAGCTAACATATTCTTCAACTTTGTCACTATTAAAACCCCAAACTTCTGCTAGCAGGATGTTACTTCTGACTAATCCTGCAGGGAGTTGCTTTAGCTGGCTTGTAATCAACACTGTGCAACCTGGCAAGAATTTTCCATGGCAAAGATGAGCCACTAGGTCAGAGACAGAAAGAGGTATGACAACATCTGAGAAGCTGGTGAAGGAATTGGATGGGAGGCCAATGTTCTCCATGAGCTCATCCAGACCATCCAAAATGACCAAGGTCTGTCGGGCATTCTCCTGGAGAAATCGAAACACTGCTTCGGGTTGATCTGGTTGGAGGAAATAATCAAACAAGAGTTCTTGGAGAGTTAGTTTTCTCTTGATGAGGCTCAGCTGCTTAAACTCAAAGAAGAAGATCAATTTGAACTGGGGAAAGACTCCCTCGGCCCATTGCTGACAGATTTTATGAACGAAGCATGTTTTTCCCATTCCAGCCTTGCCCCAAAGTAGAACAACTTGGGTGATGTCCATCTGGACACTTTTGAAAAGCTCGGACAAGTTCATCATGGGGATGCCATGGTCCTTGGATTCATGTGGGGCCATTGGTTCCTCTTTGATTTTCTCTACTCCCACCTTCAACTTGGATGCTTTGCTTTGATGGATGACAAGGTTGACAAACTTTTGGCTGAAAGCCAAGGGCTGATCTTTCGTTTCTGCTGCTTCCTCAGAGTGGCTAATTCCATATTTTCTAAACATCGAGCTGAGGATGTGTTGACTGTATCTTTCAGCAGCATCTGGGAAAGGCATATTAGATATCATCTATTGTTTCAATCAACAGCAGGTTCGTTTCTAAGATATCCGTGATAAGAGCATTAACTCGCTCAATCATTTAAAAATAAAAAGAAAAATGTCTTCCTGTTGGCTTTCATAAATATTTGTTATCAATAAATCAATTTGATATGCAGGATGTTAAGAAATGAATGGGATAAAGAATTAGAAATTCTCATGTTGTTGAAATAATGGGGAGTATCTTAATATCTAGAGCAAGAATGTTAATGGACCTCAAACTATGACCTATACAACAAAAAAATGATAGAAAGATCCATCTCATCCTGGGCACCCTTTTTTTTTTAACTATTACCATCTGGCAGACAGTACAGGGCAATAAAAACAAGGACAGATAGGCTGAAAAACAGCTTCTATCCCAGAGCAGTAACTCTATTGAATTCTGCTGCATAGTGCAATATTACTGCAATATCAGAGGTTTTCAGTTCAATGTGAAGGATGTGTGTTTGTGTTTATTTTCATAGTCATAATGTACACTGAAGATGGTATTTAATTTTATTGTACGAGGTGCAATGACAATTGTGCAATGACAATAAGTAAATTAAACTAAAGAGTGCATTGGATTCTACTATATTGGCAGACAAAAGGACTCACTAAGAGCATTCTGTTGGAGATATAATAAGTACAATACTTCTTTAACACATGTTTTACAATGTGCAATCCTTGCTAAGTTTGGGAAGAAAGTAGCAGATGATGTAAATATGACTATGAAACAAAAGTTAGAATTTTCAAAGGACAATCTTCTTTTGAATTACAAATTGATGAGATGAACTTTGATAACAAGACAACCTAAATGGATTCCCCATGCCTCTTTCCATTCAGAAAGGGGGGGGGGATGCCCTAACTTCTGGATTCCCAAATTATAACAGACGTAAGTCCTCCAAGGAAGCTTCTTCTTCCTCCTCAATTGGTCACTCAACAGTTTCTGGACTTATAAAAACAAAGAAGGAATAAGGGAGTTGGACGTACCAAACCGTTTCTGCTTTGATTCTTTCCTATTGTCAGGCAAACTGCTGATCGGACGGCGTCTTTCAAGCTCTACAAAATGGGAGGCAGGAAAAAGGGGGGAGGGATAGAGGAACAAAATAAAACTTCTTCGGAGGGCAATGTTACATATCAATCAGAAGTGAGATTCAAAAATTTTTATTCCCGGTTATTGCAGAATCAGGAGTTACTGCAAGGTTACTGCAAAATCCGCATTCTCTCCCCACCCCGCTAACCTGCTTTCCAGCTCTGTTCTCCTGTGCAGGGCAACAAAAGAAGACCCAGCCAATCAGTGGGGACTCGGGAGCAGAGACGAGATGGGGGCGGGGCCAGTTGGAGGTGGTATTTGCCAGTTCTCCGAACTACTCAAAATTTTCACGACCAGTTCTTCGGAACCGGTCAGAATCGGTTGAATACCAACTCTGATATGAGGCCTTGACCCAAGGAAAAAAGGGTTTCTGATCCAGTGAAAAAGCTGGACGTTGATCAGGTGCTAATGGCCACTATCTTGACTATCTTTTTTGCCTGCAGAGCTGCCTGGCCTTACAGATAATCCTCAACTTGCAACAGTTCATTTAATGGCCATTCAAAGTAACAACAGCACTGGAAAAAAGTGACTTATGATGACTGTGTTTCGCACAACCGTGGCAGCAAGATTGAGATGCTTAGCAACAGACTCATATTTATGACTGTTGCAGCGTCCCAGGTCATGGGATCGACTTTTTGTGACCTTCTGAGAAGCAAAGTCAATGAGGAAACAAGATTCCCTTAACAACCATATTAGTAAGTTAAGAACTACGGTGATTCACTTAACAAATATGTTACTAACAACAACTGCAGTGATTCACGTAACAACAATGGCAAGAAAAATAATAAAATGAGGGGAAATTCGCTTAACAACTGTCTCACTTAGCAGCACAAATTTTGGGCTCAACTGTGGTCATATGTTGAGAGCTATATGCATCAACATGAAATCTGATTTCTAAACTGTTAACAAGTATAACGTTGCTTAAATTGCACAATTAATGCTAAGTATGTCATCAATAAAGAGTTGCAGAATGCAGTGATTTATTCTATAATATGAGAATTATGAAGCTTAATATGTAATACGATAATGTTATTTATAAAACTGGAAAGAGAGAGAAAGAAAAGAAAAATATGATCTTACTTCTCGAAGTTGATGGGAAGCAACATTTCGGGGGATCTTGTCCTTCAGATGCACTGCCTAGGATTATTGAGATCAAGAGGTTAATCAGGGCGTCTTGCATCAAATCAGGGACCCCTTAAACATTTTCAAAAAAAACAACAACATGTGCTCATATAGCCAGATAAAACAATACTCAAAGAGCAGGGATGTTATTGAAGGGATCTGAGGGGGTCTTTGGTTATCCAAAGGATGTTTTATGATCAATTCTACCTTTTCCAATGTGTTGTGGCCTGTTGGCTGCCAGCCCCTCTCGCAGCCGAATCAGAGGAGCAGGAGGAGGCGTGGGAGTTAGGGTCAGCATCAAGACAACTTGGGAGCTCCAAGGGGGAAGAGGGAATGGAGCTGGCAGAGAGGGGGGGGGCAGAGCCTGGACCGTCCATCAGCCCTCAGATGGAGAGTCAACAGCTCCCAGGTCAGGAGGTGGCTGATGGGGAAGAGGAGGAAGAGCTGGGTCCAGTGCTTGGCGCATGGATACGGAGAAGGCTGAGGAGAGGAGAGGAATGGAAATCTATGGGCCGGTCCTTGGGAAGGAAGAGCTACTGCGGCTAGCGAGGCCCCATTTTAGTTCTGGGGATAAAAGGCAGGGGGAAGAGCTGAATAGATGTGGGAGATAACTATTTATCTTCCAGCCAGATGGACTTGTTAGGCTGTTGTGAGAGAGAAACCTTTTGCTGGGGCTCCTAATAAAGGAATCCTTTTGAGTTCACGTCAGAGGGTTGGTCACGTTTGGGGAGCTGGGCCAGAACATCATGATCATCTTGAAGCTGTTACATAGGCAATGCCATACAGGTAGTCCTTGACTTACATTTAATGTAAGTTACATAACCTACTAAATGTAGGTTACATTTAGTGACCATTCAAAGTTTCAGTTGTCCCACTTGCAACCATTAGAGCATCCCCATGGTCATGTGATTCAAATCCAGGTGTTTGGCAACTAACGTGTACAGTATTTATGGCTGTTGCCGCATCCCAGGATCATGGTGATCGGCATTTGTGACCTACTGAGATTGCAACCAACAAAGTCAATTGGGAAGTCAGGTTCACTTAACAGCCATGTTACTAACTTAACCATCGCAGGGATTCACTGAACAACTGAGGTAGGAAAGGTTGTGTCATGCCCCTGTCAGAATCTGATTCGGAGAGGGAGGCTGAACATCTGACAGGGAGTGGGAGTGGGGCTCCTTTGGCTGTGGAAGAAACTGGGGAAGGGCAAAGTCCAGTTGGGAAGAGCAGCGGAGAGGTAGAACAAGGGAGAGGGAGTTCAGAGGAAAACCCAGGTCCACCCCCTCTTCATTCGAGGGCACGCAGGGAGGGACGGAGAAGAGAGCAACATGAGTTGCGTGACTTATATGGCAGAAAAGGGTCCTGATTCCCTTATTTAGCTGCAGCTGGGAACACAGTGTTTAAAAAGGGAAGTTGTGTGCAACAAGTTGTTGGGAGCAAATTGTGAATTTATCTGGTATCATCATGGCTTATCTGTGTTCCTAGCATCTTCCCAACTTGTGAGTGTTGCCGTGCTTTCAAGTTTGAAAGTCTTTCTCCTGGCCTGTCAAGTTAATTATTGCAGCTTTGTTTGTTTGGATTTTTAGTTACAGTCTGTATGTATCTTGTTTTGGACTGAATTTCCTCCACTTAAAGACTGTTCTTGGGAGTTTTTTCTCCAGCTGAAGGTAACCTGGACATTGGAGGCAAAGTTGGAGATAATAAAGGGACTCTTCTTGATTATCTGACAGTGTTGCCTCTGCGTCATGCCCCTTTGGGTCATCACAGGTTGTAACATGGGGCAAAACTCACTTAACAACTGTCTCGCTTTAGCAATGGAAATGTTGGGAACTCCCTTGTGGTTGTAAGTTGAGGACTACCCTGGCATGATTCAACGCCCCTTCACCTTCTTGAGAGATGCTCATCAGTGTGATCTCAAGATCCATGGGAAGACTGCATTCCATACAGACACTCTGGATGAACTTTCTGAAGACCTCAGGATTGGCATCCACATCTCTTAAGACCATATCCAAAACCAGTAACCGCTTCTTCTTAAGTTCAGACTCCCTGTCAACCAATCTCAGATCATCTTGAGACAGAAGCATCTCAGCTTTCTTCAGCACCCACTCAGAATGGTCACTCAGGAAGTCTACCAGCTGTGGCCAAATAAATCCGATGGTATATTGGCGTTGTGCACCATCCATCTGAAAGACACAGCAACAGGAGAAGGCTAAAGGAAGCCCCCAGATCTTCACTTTTAGTGCTGACAATGCAGCTCTGGATTAATTTAAGCCACTGTTTCCCAACCTGGTCAACTTTAAGATGGTGTGGACTTCCGTGGTGGCTGGGGAAATCTGGGAGTTGAAGTCCAGATGTCTTAAAGTTGGCCTGGTGAAGAAACACTATAAAATAAGCCACGGTGATGTAGTGGTTAGTGTGCAGTACTGCAGGCTACTTCTGCTGCCTGCAATTTGGCAGTTCAATTCTCACCAGGCTCCAGGTTGACTCAGCCTTCCATCCTTCCGAGGTGGGTAAAATGAGGACCCAGATTGTTGGAAGCAAGAGGCTGACTCTGTAAACCACTTAGAGGGGGCTGTAAAGCACTGCGAAGCGCTATACAAATCTAAGGGCTATTGATAAAATAAGACCTGATTAAGGCACCGAGGTCAGGGGGTATACGGTTTAACTTTATTAACTCTACTATCCTGCTTTTCTATCCTCCTCTATGGAGTAGAGCGTTGAAAGACAGGAAAGCCACTTGAAGAGTCTGGAAGCATTTGAAATGGGGATTCACAGGCGGCTGTTACATTGGGCGGACAAAATCAGAAACGAGGAGGTGATAAGCCACCTGGGAAAGCCAAGGGAAATCATCACAACCATAAAAGAAAGCAAAACATAGAATATTTCATACATGGGATGCAACACCTGGAAAAATACAGCATCCTTCACTTATTCTCAAGGGAAAGATTGAAAGCCAACCAGGTCCAAGCAAGAGAAGAACATTGTGACTTCACAATCGAAGGGACTGGTTTGGACAAAACTCAGCAGCCCTTTTTCGTGCGGCTATTGATAAAAATAGGATTGCCAACATGATTGCCAATGTCCGATGAAGGATATGGAAGAAGAAGAACCCAACATATATTTATGCAGTGTCCCAGAGTCATGTGATCACCATTTGCTATCTTATCACTTGGGTTTCACCAAGCAAAGTCGAGGAAAGAAGATAGATTTACTTATTTACATGATTCTCTTAACAAGGGCAGTGATTTGCAAAATGTGGCAAAAAGTTTGTAAAGTTGGACACGGCTTTCTTAATAGCCACCTGCCTTCGCCTCTGAATATTTTATTTATTTTGATTTTATTTGTCAATCAATGACAACAGGAAAAAGTATATGGGGATGGCTTGGGTGTGATATAAACACAGCACTTTGGGCTAGTTTGTGGTTCTGTGTCTTGTGGTGGCATCTAGTTGACCTTATTTATTTATTTATTTTTATTTGATTTGTCAATCGCTTACAAAATAAATAGGTATAAGAATAAACATGAGTGAGAATACAGGAAATAGGTATGAGTAAATGAGGACAATAGGACAGGGATGGCAGGCAAGATTGTGCACTTCTGCATGCTCCTTGCAGACCTCTTAGGAATGAGGTGAGGTCAATAGTGAGGGTAAAGGAGTGTGTGTGTGTGTGGGGGGGGTTGTTGGACGATGTAGTAACAGAGTCAGGTAGTGCATTCCAGGCATTGAAGTCGTACTTTCTGCAATCGAGTTTGAAGCAGTTTACATTGAGTTTCATCTGTTGTGTGCTCTGGTATTGTTGTGGTTGAAGCTGAAGTAGTCATTGACTGGTAGGACATTGTAGCGGATAATTTTGTGTATCTTGACCCAATTGTGGTTGTAAGTTACCAACTGCATCTCACCCATCTGATACTTTTCACAGACCATCTCCCAGTCCCTTCCTACCATCATTGTGCAAATTCTTCTGTTTTCAGCAATATTGTTGCTGCACTCTCCAGAAATGTCAAGGGGTGGGATTCATATTTTCTGTACGTTTCGGGGGTGGGGGCTCCCTCCCAGCCCCCCTTGGTTACTTCCAGAAGATCATCTTGTTGAAGGCCATCTCCTGCAAGATCAAATGAAGGGCTTTTTTTAAAATCCCAGCATTCCAGCAACCTGATCCTTTCAAACTGCAATGCAAAACTGCCTAGCCCAAGTCTGATGCTCTTCAGATGTTGAGGTTAGGCACCTCTGGATTGGAGGATGTGAGGAGCTGCATTCCCACAGTCTCTGCAGAGCACTGATTTGGGGAAGGCTGGCTTTGAACCCGGAGGCCGATTGGCAGCAAAGAGGAACTCAACACTTATGTAACATTTAAAATCAGAGAGAAAAGAAAATTAAGGGAGCAAAGAGGGTCATTGAAGGCAGCGATATTCCCAGATCATGGAATGCAGAATGTGGGAGGTATGAGAGCCTGAGGACCTGCCCTATTCACTTGTTAGCAAGCTACAGAAAAAACAGTTGCTACCAACCTGCCTTCTATGGAGGACCTGGATACTGTACAAGTCCAAAAGAGGGCTGGGAAAATATTTACAGACCTCACACATCCTGGACATAAACTGTTTCAACTCCTTCCCTCAAAACGACGCTCTAGAGCACTGCACACCAGAACAACTAGACACAAGAACAGTTTTTTCCTGAAAGCCATCACTCTGCTAAACAAATAATTCCCTCAACACTGTTCAACTATTTACAAAGTGTATACTATTAATACATAAAGTGTATACTATTAACTGTTAATCTTCTCCTCACTCCTTATCACCCATCTCCTCCCACTTGTGATTGTACGACTGTAACTTTGTCGCTTGTATCCTGACGATTTATATGGACTGTTTCCTAGTATGATTTGATTGCTTATTGTACCCCATGACTATCATTAAGTGTTGTACCTGATGATTCTCGATTCTTGACAAATGTACCTTATCTTTATGTACACTGAGAGTATTTACACCAAGACAAATTCCTTGTGTGTCCTATCACAATTGGCCAATAAAGAATTCTATTCTATTCTATTCTTTATGTTCTGTTCTGTTCTATTGTATTCTATTTCATTCTATTCTATTCTTTCCTCTACATCAAGGGTAGTCAACCTTTTTATACCTACCACCCATTTTTGTATCTCTGTTAGCAGTAAAATTTTCTAGCCGCCCACTGGTTCCACAGTAATGGTGATTTATAAAGTGGGTGACAAAACCCCACCGCCCACCATGAAAGCTGGAATGCCCACTAATGGGCGGTAGGGACCAGGTTGACTATCACTGCTCTACATTCTGTTCTGTTCTGTTCTGTTCTATTCTTGACTGAAAACAGTTCATTTAGTGACCATTCAAAGTTACAACGGAATTTATTAAAAACTGACTTAAGATTGTTTTTCACACTTATGACTGTTGCAGTTATCCCCAGGGTGACGTGGTCAAAAATTAGACACTTGACCACTGATTCATATTTATGATGGTCACACTGTCCTCGGATCCTATGATTCAAGTTTTGTGGTTTTCTGACAAAGTCAATGGGGAAGCCAGATTCAATTAACAACCATTTTACTAGCTTCATCCCTGCAGGGATTCACTTCACAAGCGAAGTGTGGCAAGAAAGATCATAAACTGGGGCAAAATTCACTTAGCAACTGTCTTACTTAACAATGGAAATGTTGGGCTCCATTTGTGGTGGTAAGTTGAGGACTATCTGTATCTATCCCTGGAGCTACAGGACTTGACCCAACTGTGTTACCAGCTTAATGACTGCAGTGATTCACTTAGCAACGGTGGCAAAACTCACTTAACAAATGTCTCACTTAACAACAAAAATTTTTGAGCTTGATTTCAGTCATAAGTCTTTTTTGTTTTGTTTTTGAATCAAGTTTTTTTTATTTCAATCTACGCATACATAACAATACATAAACAGTGTTGCATCAATATATCAGACAATTTAGTATAAGCAAAATTGATAATACCAATCATATCTCTTCATACACATATTCACAAATCATAATCCTTCATTGCTTCAACATTTCAGTACTCTCTCCTAGTGCCAATCACCATATCATTTAAACATACCTAATAATTTCATTACTCACTTTCCTTTCTTATTTTTAATTTTTTGAATAAAAATTCTCACTTGGCAAGCTGTGTGGTTCCAGGTTTCACACCTCAATACAAATATGATCATAATTACTTATTCATTTTACTTGTTCAGTTTCATATCACATTAATTATTAATATTAAATTCATTAAACTTATTTTATCCAGTCTCAGTTCATCTTATAACATTTCATTTTTCTTGGAATAGTCTTATATCTTATTTTACAGTGTTATCTAAAATTGTTATCTCAGTTCTGCATTCATTTCCCATATTGCCTTTATCTGTCACATTTGCAATTTTATCACTCCTTATTCTATTAATTTTTAAAATTGACCATTTTGGGTCATAATTCGAGCTATCCACCTTCATTCTACTTATTAAAGTAGAATTAATAACTTATTAAATAAGTTATTTAATAACTTATTAAATAAGTTATTAATAAGTTATTAAACAATATCTCCCTGTTTACTACATATCACACATACACATATTTTATATTAGATTCTGCATATCATTTTCTCAATCATCTTAGATGTCATCTATACATTACAAAAATATTAATCTAATCAATTAATTATAGCAACTGATATTAATCTTTCCATAATAATTCTTGTATTTTTATACTAATCATCAATTAATAGATTGCAGTCGTAAGTCAAGGACTACCTGTGTTAGGGGGTTCTGCAAGCAAGCCATGAATTTAGTTTCGACAGAACTACTCCATTCTACCAATAAAGGGGGATATTTGTAGCTCAGGGTTGAAATGAGGCATCCTTGGTGCTCTCTGAGCTGGGTTGTTTTCTTGTGGACATTTCATTACCAAACTAGGTAACTTCAATTACTTTGTGTGCTTTTGCTGAAATTAACAGTCAGCCCTACCCTCTTTAACACCTGCTGACTACAAATGCTTCGTATGTAAGACGTGGCAAGATATGGGTTTGTAGCTGAGTAATGTTACTGGTACAAATAATGTGGTATTTAGCCTAAATTGTGGTCAAGAATGTTTTCATGTTAGAAAAGATATGCTTTTTTACTCTAGGTCTTTATATATTTTTCTAATTTTAATGTAGAGGATATTTTAAAATATTTTTTATAACAGAAACACCTAGTCCTGTTATGTGCATTTTTGGAATTGAAAATAAGATGCACTGAAGGGCTCTATGTTTTATTCAGAATAAGAGATTATATTATATATCACTGCTGCTGTTATTTGATTATATGGTATGCATATCTTTATATTTTTAGCTTTATATCTTTTTCTTTTATTAAACAACTATAGTGGCACAGGAGTTAAAATGCAAGCTACTTCTGCTGACTGCTGGCTGCCAGCAGTTCAATTCTGACTGGCTCAAGGTTGACTCAGCTTTCCATCCTTCCACGGTGGGTATAATGGGGACCCAGAGAGTTGGGGGCAAGAGGCTGACTCTGGAAACTGCTTAGAGAGAGGGCTGTGAAGCTCTGTGAAGCGGTATATAAGTCTAAGTGCTACTGCTAAACTAAAGCAAAAATGTGGGTCCCTGACCTAGAACTAAGGAGCAAATAGTGTGGTGACCAGGTTTGGTCTCCACACTATAAAAAAAAAGATGTTGAGACTCTAGAAAGAGTGCAAAGAAGAACAACCAAGATGATTAGGGAACTGGAGGATAAAACATATGAAAAACAGTTGCAGGAACTGGGCCTGGCTCGTCTGGTGAAGAGAAGGACCAGGGGAGACAGGAGAGCAGCCTTCCAATATCTCAGGTGCTGCTACAGAGAGGAGGAAGGGGGTCAAGCTATTTTCCAAGGCACCCAAAGGCCACACAAGGAATAATGGATGGAAACTGAACAAGGAGTGATTCAACCTGGAAATAAGGAGGAATTTTCTGATAGTGAGAACAATCAATGGATGGAACAGAAGTTGCCTTCGGAAGCTTTCAAGAAGAGGGAACTTCATCACTGGAAGCTTTCAAGAAGAGACTAGACTGCCCTCTGTCAGAAATGGTGTAGGGTCTCCTCCTCGGGCAGGGGGTTGGGCTAGAAGACCTCCAAGGTCCCTTCCCTTCCAGTCCTTGGATTCTATGAGTTAATCACAACTGGACAATATGAATTTGTGTTGCACATATCCAGTGCAGATAGATAGTTTTTAAAAGGCAAAAATGTATAGAAGACATTAGAAACGCTGGCTGTATTCTGGATTCCTTTTTTTAACTGTTGTGACCGTAACATTTGAGAGCAAAGGTCTCAAAATGAAAGCTCTGGCTTTGGAATTCCCCAGCCTCACAGCCTTGAGGCTGGGGAGGTGGAAACCTAACCCAAACTTCACTTTCTAGATCTGGGTGACTCAGTGGTGCCCCCAAGCTTTATAAGTTCAGGTATTTCTCACACAATAACTGTTTTCTGTTTGCTAGTGCAAGATCAATTATAAAAATTAGTGAAAAAAGGAAGAGAGAAACCAACCTCTTAACAAGCTTTGCTCTGTTAATTGGTGCATGCAAGAGAGGGCCTTCAACACCAAAACGTCTAGGGAGATTTTTAAGCCACTTGCTCTCTCTCATACACACTCTCCTTCACAGAGTTGCTGTATAGAAAATGGGGGGGGGGGGGGGNGGGGGGGAGGAAACACTTGAAATACTATCTTCTTTCCTAAACAAAAATGTGGAATAGAATAGAATAGAATTCTTTATTGGCCAAGTGTGATTAGACACACAAGGAATCTGTCTCGGTGCAAACGCTCTCAGTGCACATCAAAGAAAAGAGACATTCGTCAAGAGTCAAGAATCATCAGGTTCAACACTTAATAGTAGTCACAGGGTACAATAAGCAATCAAATCATACTAGGAAACAGTCAATACCATCAAACAAGCAAATGGATTACTATGGGTCATTCTCTCCATCCCATTTCATGCCCTTTTCATAGCTTCTGTATGGCCTCCGTGGCAAGCATTTATTCAACTGATTTTTCTCAGCTACTTTCCTTAGGTAAACTTGCAGGGTCATTGCTTAATTTAAGGAATTTAAGAAAGGTACGGAAAATTCTTCAGGAATCAGTTACAGTATTGAATACAGTGTACAAACCCTTCCTCCCAAATGGCTTGTTTCAGTAACTGAGTTTGGTTGTTGATTTATTTACAATCCTGCCTTTATTATTTTTAGAAATAACACAAGGCAGCAAATACATCCAACACACCTTCCTCCTCCTATTTATTTTTCCAAAACAACAACTGTCAGGTGTGTGGGGCTGAGAGAGAGGGACTGTCACTGGTCCAAAGTTACCTAGCTGGCTTTAAAAACATTGTTGGTTTCCTCTTTTTTTTTTTTTAAGGGAAGTGAAAAGAACGGAAAAAGGAAAAAAAGGGAAGGGGGATAGAAGGAGAGAATAAAAGAGGGGGAGGGAGGGAAAGGAGAAAGGAGGAAAGAGAAAGGAGAAAAGAGAAAGGAGAAAGGAGAAAGGAGAAAGGAGAAAGGAGAAAGGAGAAAGGAGAAAAGAGAATGAAAGAGAAGGAGGAAGAAAAAGAAAGGAGCTCCTTAACTTACAGATAATTGTGATAAACTTATATGAATATATACAGCACAAACTTCACCACAGCCCAAACTGAGCCTAACAGTTACAGGTAGTTCTCAACTTACAACTGTTTATTTTGTGGCCGTTTGAAATTACAACGGCACTGAAAAAAGTGTCTTTGTGACCATTTTTCACACTTATGACCATTGCAGCATCCCCGTGGTCATATGAGCAAACTCCAGGTGCTTGATTGTTTACTATAACATAACAACTGCAATGATTCTTAGCAATTGAGAACTGACTTAAGCAATTGAGACAAGAACAGTTGTAAAACAGGGCAAAATGTCACTGAACATATGTCTCACTTAACAATGGACATTTTGGGCTCAATTGAGGTTATAAATTGAGGATTCCATGTAATAAGTCCCGAACAAGAGTAAGAAGATTTGTTTTTTGATGTTCTCACTTTTTCGCCTGTTACACAAGCAGGCCTATCAAATGAAAACTTCGATTTTGAAAACCACATGCACAACTTCAGCTCTATTTCCCATTTTTTCACCCCAATCTACTCCCCCCCCCCAGTTCCTAGGCTGGTTTTCTTNTACCCCCCCCCCCCAGTTCCTAGGCTGGTTTTCTTGGGATTATCCAATACCTGACCAGGTCAAGGAGCACATGGCCAATTTAAAAGAAGGACTCATGGGGGGAAAAGTTGCACTATTTACCTTTCTTGGCATCTGCGACAAAAACTACAGCGAAAGGCAACAGGCCTACACGTATAAAAATTACCCTACTTTTTCCAGCACTAGGAAAATCAGAAATTCAATTGCACTATTTTTCTAAGAAGGCCAAGTGCTAGTGATCCTATAGAATCATTTTTATTTATTTTATTTATTTTATTTGTCAATCGCTTACAAGATAATAGGTATAAGTATAAATATGAGTAAGAATACAGGGACTAGGTACGAATAAATGGGGACAATAGGACAGGGACGGTAGGCACGGTGGTGCACTTATGCACACCCTTATGCACACCCTCTTAGGAATGGGGTGAGGTCAATAGAGGTTAGTTTGAGGGGAAAGGAGTCGGGGTTTGAGCAGGTGACAACAGAATCAGCTAGTGAGTTCCAGGCACTGACCATTCTGTTGTTGAAGTCATAATTTCTGCAGTCAAGTTGGGAGTGGTTAACACTGAGTTTGTATCTGTTGTGTACTCTTGTCTTGTTACATACAACAAATACAACAACACTTTTTCAAATTTTGCCGGATAAATTACGATAAATTATATGATCTCCAGACTCTGAAAATTGTAGATTTGAAAGGGTTGGGTTAAAGCTGATGGATAGAATCAGGAAATTAATTCCATCTCGTAATTCTAGGCTCTTGAATCTGTCAACCAACAAAGGAAAGAAGCAATTTACAAGGTCAGGCAATAACACAGAGAGTTTTGACTGACTGCAGTTGTGAAAACAGTCCAAAATAGGATTTTTTTTAAAAAAAAATCAAAACTACTCGAAAAACAGGAACAATATTTCATTTTAAGGCTATATCTGCCCAACAGGAGGACATCTTCTCCTTTAGCCAGACATCCGGCTATAGTATATATTTTCTTTTCTAACTTTCGCTGTTTTCTCCTTCCCTTTCCCTTGCAAACCATTTGCTGTCAAAACAATTCTGCACCACTTGCTGACCCCATAACCATCCTCCTACCTGGATCTGGACCCACAAGTAAGTCAGCCCAAGTTGTAAGCAAGCTGGGGCATCTGTGGGGAGATGTCAAAAGAGTCAAGATGGCACCGACGACTGCAGGATTAAAGTCTTGCAAGAGATTGGGTGCTAGCGTGGCATGCCAGTCTTCGGGGGGGGGGGGAGGTTTGAAGGCTGGAGTGACATGCCCAGAACGGCACAGCTTTGATCCCACAAATCATGGCCCGTTTTCACTTTCCCGCCCGTTCTAACCCAAGCTCTAATTTGCAGCAAACTGGATAAATACTGGATGTTTCAAATTACCCTGATGGAAGGCAGCTTTCCAACAGGTGCACCCCGGGCCCCCTCTTTGCAAGTGCAGCACTTTACAGATTACAGATTAACAGAGTGGGAAGAGACCTTGTGGGTCATCTAGTCCGACCTCCCCCATCCCACCCAAGCAGGAGACCCTACACCATTTCTGATCAATGGCAGTCCCATCTATTGGACGGAAGCTTCTTGGAAGGCCTCTTATGCCACATACATACACACCTCCCCAACCCCACCAGGCAGGCAGAGGCGAGACCCCCTTTCGGAAGCGACCTCTGCCAGTTTAGGATCCCGCAGCGCGCAGGCAAGTGCGCCCTCTGGCTGCCGCCGAGCCTCCTCTTCCCTCCCAGGTGCAGCGCGCCCGGCCACCCGAAAGCGCAAAAGGGCCGTCGAAGCAGCCCACTCGAGAGAAAAGGGCGGGTGGGGGGCAGAGGACCCCCGCCGTCGCTCCCGCCCCCGCCCCCGCCCCAAGCTACCTTCGGCGCGGCTCGCAGCCCAGCTCGGCTCCCCTCCGGCCGCCGGGAGNCCGCCGTCGCTCCCGCCCCCGCCCCCGCCCCAAGCTACCTTCGGCGCGGCTCGCAGCCCAGCTCGGCTCCCCTCCGGCCGCCGGGAGCCCCCGTGCGAAAGTGAAAGTGACACTTGGCACCGCCGCCGGGTTTCCAAAGAGGCAGAGCTTTTCTTGGAAACCATGTGCTTTGGGTCAAGTCAGCCTGTCAGGGCGCAGTTGGCAGGGCGGCGGGGGTGGGGGTGGGGGGNGGGCGGCGGGGGGGTGGGGGGTGGGAGGGGGAGGGAGACGGAGAAGGAGGGAGAGAGAAACGATCGACAGGGATAGAAAGGTAGAGGGTGGATAGAGATAAATAGAAGATAGATGGGTAAATAGGCGCACCGATCGGGCCTCCTGTCCCTGCTCTGTGGTTTCTTTTCATTTTTCTTCCATGTATCCATCTCATGTATTTATAACTACGTTTATACCTCTGCCTGTTATCTTGTAAGCCATTGACAAATCAAATAAATAAAATAAAATAAGACAGATAGGTGATAGGTAGTGGATAGATAGAAGATAGATGATAGATAGGTAGATGGATAGGCAGGGAGGCAGGCAGGCAGGCAGAGATAGAAGATAGATAGATAGATAGATAGATAGATAAGCAGGCAGGCAGATTGAGAGAAGATAGATAGGTAGATAGATGATAGATAGATGGATAGGCAGGCAGGCAGACAGGTAGAGATAGATAGGTAGGTAGATAGATAGATAGATAGATAGATAGATAGATAGATAGATAGATAGACAGACAGACAGATAGACAGACAGATAAGCAGGCAGGCAGGCAGATTGAGATAGAAGATAGATAGGTAGATAGATGATAGAAAGTAGATGATGGATGCATGGATGGATAGCCAGGCAGAGACAGACAGACAGACAGATGGATAAGATAGATGATTAGATAGATGGGTTAGATAGAGTAGACAGACAGACAGATGACAGATAGGAATGATAGAGACAGATGCCAACTTTGGAGTCCCCTTTCTCATAGGATTGGAACTGACCTTGGGGACCATCAGATCCTAAAGCTAAATAAAGAGAACCCAATTGATAAAGACTAATTTCTTTACTTAATATTTGTTTAATTTACATTTATAAAACAAAAAAGATTATTTATAAGAAATAAAGACAGAGTAAAAAGAAACCTTTTGTTTTTAAATTGAGCCAATGACACACCTCTATGGACTGCTGAAGGAAGTATGGTGATCTGAAGATGTGTTTGAAAAAAAAAAACAATGCTGGTTTTTCTCTTACGAGCAGTTTCATTTTTCACCCATATGTGATTTTCCTCCTTTTGAATTATATTTCTGGCTACTTGTTCATTGGCATTTTGCCATAGTGGAATTAAATCATCAACCATCACGGCCTCTAAGGGTAAAATAATTTTTATTTATTTATAAAAATTTATTGCAGAACACACCCAGGTATGAAAGGGGCTTTCTGATTCTGTTTTGAGATGTCAACTGTCAGCAGGAAAAGCCATTCCTTGCAAGAGATTCATAATTGTGCATTTTAGCTGGCTGTGTATCCACTCCCCTGCAAATTAGAAATTTATTTATTTATTTATTTCAAATACTTAAGGCCCTGTCACACTGCCCAACGGATGCAAAACGTTTGTAAAAAGGACAGCAGCGGACGAGAAAAATGTTCCATCCGTTGTTATCCGCTCTCAAAAGGGGCAAAAATTTGCATAACAGAGCGGATAACACAAGAAGGAATGGACGCGGGGGAGACACAGAGCGGATGGAAAGCGGATGCGGTATGGAAGCCCAGCGGATGAAGCGGATGAGAGCGATGGCACATCCGCTAGGCTTCTGGGGGCTGCAGCAAAGCAGATGCAGAACGGATGAAGGCGGATGCACAGTGGAAGCCTAACGGATGCCTAGCATTAATTGCGCATGCGAGGAGGATGCATTGCATAAGCCCCGGATATAAGGGAAGCAGCTCGGGCAGGTCACCATTCAGAGGAAAGACCTGCTGCCGGACGGATTGACAGCCTTGCCTGCCCTGCCTGCATGCCTGCCTGCAGCCTTGATGCCAGCCTCCCTGCCTGCCTGCCAGCTCCCTGCCAGCCTTGCTGCCAGCCAGTCTGCCTGCCAGCCTGGGTGCCTGCCTGCCAGCCTTGGTTCATGCCTGCCTGCCAGCCTTGTTGCCTGCCTTCCTGCAGCCTTGGTTCCTGCCTTCCTGCCAGCCTTGGTTCATGTTGCCTGCAGCCTTGGTGCTGCCTTCCTGCCAGCCTTGGTGCCAGCCTTGGTGCCAGCTTGGTGCCTGCCAGCCTTGGTGCCAGCCTTGGTGCCTGCCAGCCTCCCTGCCAGCCAGCAACCCCAACACCATGGGGAAGAACAGAAAGCCTCAGCCATCTGCTGCCAGCCCTGGCAAGAGGGACAGGGCCACCATCCCACCCCCTGGCCTCACTCTGGTTCTGCTGGGGCTTCTGTAGCAGGGGCTTGCTCTTCTGGGGCTGGAGCTTCTGCTGCTTCTGCTTCTGGAGGAGCTGATTGATGCGGGGGATCAAACAAGCACTCCAGCACCAGCACCCTCCACAGCACCTGGACCCTTCACCCCTGAGACTGAGCGACCAAGAGGAGTGCCAGAGACTCATTTTTGTTTATAGTTGTTGTTAATAAAGTCTATCTTTGATTCACACACTTTCTTCATTTCTTTTTTTTAATAAAAGTCTTGGTGGAAACTTTTAGAAAATGGTTTAAGCCTTTGCATGCTTGAGGGAGGTGGTTAGGATAGCAGTGGGATGGGCAGGGATACCTGTGGGATGGGTAATAGCTGTGGGATAGATATAAACCTCCAGTGCAAGCATAGTGGGACTGGATGGTCCACCCTCCAGGTGCCACACATATGGCTATTATCAATAATAATGTAATCATTCATCCACACACTGGGGTTGTGAGTGGGGTCGAACATGAACTTTGCGGCACTTCTGAGTATAATACCACAGTCATGTTACTGGTATTTCCAATACTCTGCCAGCTTCTCATAAAGCAGGTCAATGGGGAAGACAGTGGGAAATCGGAATTTGTTCTTATAAAAACAATGAAAAAGCAATAAAACCCTCGCCCTCCTGGTCACAAGTGTCAAATCAGGTAATTGGTAAGCTTAGGTAATATCCAAGTATTGCTTCCGTTTTATAAGAGCATCAAGAGAGACACACAGCCATTATTGACTTTCTCATTTGCGGTCCTGAGTTGAAATAAAACCTTAATTGTTCACATCTGACACTAATTGCTTTGGTGATGGTTGCCTCTTCCTTTTATTTGGGTGCCTGAATGATACATTTCGTGGGAGGATTCAAGGCGTGTGTTCCATTCCTCCTACAAATGAAAACCCGCTACCCCTTTCTTGCTTGCGCCCTTTCTGCGGTATGTCACAGTCATGTGATAGTAATTTCCAACACTCTCGTCCAGCTTCTCATAAGCAGGTCAATGGGGAAGACAGTGGGAAATCGGAATTTGCTCCCCTGCTTTTTACCCTGTATAAAAACAATGAAAAAAGCAATAACCTTCGCTGTCCTGGCAATAAGCATTAAATCAGGTAATGGTAAGCTTAGGTAAATACCCAAGTTGAATTTCCTTTTGAAAAGCAAGGAGTCAAAAACTAGAGTAAAAAAAAAATGCGTATTTATACAATCATCAGTGCTAGCCCAGCATCACATAGCACTGATGAAACACCTGTGAAATACCTGTAAGAACACAACACAACAAGGACTTGACAGTTCAATCCCAAGCCATAATTAATCTTGGGAGCATTTTTTCCAATACACAAGGCAAAAACATGAGAATTGAACTTTAAAAAAAAACACTGACCAATTTCAAGAACAGAGAAGCTGAGCAGACAGTTGGGTGGAGTTTTTGTCACAAAAGCCCAGTGAAATCCCTTCCCCCACTTGTATTTTTGCATATTTAACGATGAAGTGGTCAAAGTACAGGTATAAATGGAAGGCAATTTGCATTGTGAAGCAAATTGCACTTCTTATGTATGCGTGTGTGAAACACTACATCAAATGGCAGAGCTTGCATTATGATATCACATAGCATGTTTCATAATGTTGGTGTCATCATGGCTAGGAATTGGAAGGGGCCTTGGAGGTCTTCTAGTCTAACCCCTGCCCAAGTAGGACACCCTATAACATTTTGGACAAATGGCTGTCCAGGCTCCTCTTGAAAATCACCAGTGATGGAGCACTGAAGGCAAGCTGTTCCACCAATTTAATTGTTCTTGCTGACAGGAAATTCCTGGTTCATTCTAGGTTGCTTCTCTCCTTGATTAATTTCCATCCATGGCTTCTTGTCCTGCCTTCTGGTGCTTTGGAGAATAGCCTGACCCTCTCTTCTTTGGGGCAGCCCTTCAAATATTGGAACACTGCTATCATGTTGGCCCCAGTTCTTCTTTTCATTAAACTAGACAAACCCAGTTCCTGCAACCGTTCATCGTATGTTTTAGCCTCCAGTCCCCTAATCATCTTTGTTGCTCTTCCCTGCACTCTTTCTAGAGTCTCAACATCTTTTTTACAATATGGTGACCAAATGCTTCTATCCCAGGGCAGTAGCTCTGTTGAATTCTGCTGTATAGTGCAGTGTTGGTGCAACAATTCAATGTGTGGAGGGTGAAGGATGCGTGTTTGTGTTTATTTTCATGGTCATGATATGCACTGAAGATGGTGTTTGATTTCGTTGTACAAGGTGCAAGTAAAGTAAAGTAAAGTAAAGTAAAGTAAAAGTAAAGTAAAGTAAAAGTAAAGTAAAGTAAAAGTAAAAGTAAAAGTAAAAGTAAAGTAAAGTAAAAGTAAAGTAAAGTAAAGTAAAGTAAAGTAAAAGTAAAGTAAAGTAAAGTAAAGTAAAGTAAAGTAAAGTAAAGTAAAGTAAAGTAAAAGTAAAGTAAAGTAAAGTAAAGTAAAGTAAAGTAAAGTAAAGTAAAGTAAAGTAAAGTAAAGTAAAGTTAAAGTAAAGTAAAGTAAAGTAAAACAAAACTGGATGCAGTATTCCAAGTGTGGTCTTAACTAAGGTTTTATAAAACAGTATTCGTAGGAGAAAGAGACAAGGAACTAGTTTCTTTCTTCTCTATTTTAAAACATTTTCAAACTCATGTATAGACCGTGGCTTTTCAGATGCAGAAACTGAACCAGAAAGGGGAACAAATGAGAATTGTGTCTTGGGAGAAGACCAGCAAAATATTGTTTTGATGGCTGGGCCTGCCACCTTGTGGCTGGTGAATAGAGAAGTATTCAGACCCGTAAATGGATGTAAAAATATTTTTAGCAGCTGCAAACCCAAAATAGATGCAATATCTTCAACAAACGGACTGCATCTTTTTAGAACAGCTGCTTCCTCATAATTCTGCAGGGGGAAAAAGAGAGAAAGAGCAGGAAGGAAAGAAAAATAATAGATGATTCAGGACATACTATTTGTCAAAGCGTTAGTTAGGAATTCTAAATTTAAATATTAAGCCTTGGTTTAGCCAACAACATGTTGATGCTGAGACTAGCTTAACCTAGCTCAGGGAGAATGGGATTTATAGAGATAAAAAATTGGCTGTTCAAAGGGGCAAATGATGCCATATACTGTAAGCTATGACATCACACAAATGATGCCCTTCGTGACAATGGTGTAGTTTGCATCTGGTCTTATGTTTTTGCAAAAATGCAAAGAGGCTCAATCTAAAGGATCTTATACTAAAGGACAAAAAATCTACTGGGTCAATTTTGTCTCTCTTTTATCAATTGGCAATATAATTCAATGTCACAGCTGACTGGGGAATTCTTGGAACTGAAGTCCACAAGTCTTAAAGTGACCAGGTTTGGAGACCTCCTGTTCTGGAGAATTCTTAGAAATTAGCCCAAGTGGGCAAGAAAAATAATTCTGCTACCTTCTGATATTTTATAGCTCGCCTAAAAAAATAAACAAACAATGCTAGGGATTTGGATTGAGTCTTATTGAGCTATGATTCCCATCTGCCTTTGTGTGAAATCCAGATAATTTTTTTTCATTGCATTTTCTATCTCTATAAGAGCTTTAAACACTTTTTCTGGCTGTTGGAAAATGATAGATTTGGGGTCTCTTTAGATTACCAACAGGCTTGGATTTCTGATCAGTGGGAATAGTTATTTTTATTTATTCACATTGATCACTCTCTATAAATCCCCAAGCATTAGAGGCAAGCAATTTACAAGTTTCCAACCGTTGTCCACAGGAAAACAGGACTTCAACTCCCAGAATTCCCAAACCAGCCATGATCCATTATTTGAATTATAATGCCAATTGATAAGAGAGACAAAATTAACCCATTTTCTTTCTTTAGTATAAGAAGCAGATTGTCCACTGGGCATTTTTAACGGAGATCATTTTTGCAATGAAATCATGATGCATTGTTGGGATATTGTTTTGATGTCTTCTGACTGAGATGCCAGTGATAGGTTCACAAACAAAATAGCCAAAAACTGTATGGAAAGTTTTCAAGGACTCTTCCTGCTTGCTCTAACCCAGGGTTCCCCAAACTTGGCAATTTTAAGACTTGTTGACTTCAGTTCCCAGAATTCTCAGAGAACTCTGGAAGTTGAAGTTCACAAGTCTTTACGTTGCCAAGTTTGGAGATCTCTGCTCTTACCCTCTGTCTTCCAGGATTTAGACTGTTGCTTTGCAACTCCCCCGAGACAGATTCTGAATATATCACACCATGTACTGTACCATTCTGGACAGACAGCTGAAATGCTTTGGCTGAAATTACTTCTGGACAAGAAGCAACAGTTGGAAAATCATTTAAGAGATATCCAATCTGGAATTAAGGAGAAACTTCCCAACAGTGAGAACAATAAACCAGTGGAACGGCTTGCCTTCACCAATTGTGGGTGCTCCATCATTGGAGGTTTTCAAGAAGCAACTGGATAACCACTTCTGTGGAATAGTGTAGGGTCTCCTGCTTGAGCGGTGCTTGGACTAGAAGAGTTCAAAGGTCCTCCCCAACTGTGTTATTCTGCTTCATGGTAACGCTTGAAATCAGTTTTTAAGAAAAACTGGTCCTTACAACTGTATTATTCCGTTCTAAAGTTTTTGGGCACGGGAAGTTGGCTGGTTTAATGTAGGATAATCTGTTGATCAATGAGGAGTCAAGCCAGTCAACATGTCACCAAGAGTATTGTTATTCCAATTGGCCTTAGGTATTATGTTATTGATGGCAAGATGGTGTTTGGTCCTATCTAAAGGCCTGTGTGAAACTGGCAGTCTCTCCTACGTAACTTCATTATAAAGTTACTACACGTTGTAAGGAAACCAGCTTAGATGTTGCACTCCAGGGTTTCTCTTTGACCCAACTTCTACTAAAAAGGGGTTGACCCAGATTGCATTGCTCTTCTTCTCACTACACGTGGCCGTTCTTATCTTCTCCAAGCAGACTCAAGATTAGCTATGTCGATTTATCAAACAGAATTTGGAAGCCACGCTCAGAAGAGGTTCTTCACATGAAAACACCCAAGATCCAACCTTTTATGTGTTAGTTCCAAATCTAGTTCCATCATCATTCAGGACTTTCTGCCTTCGGCTCAGTGGCCATGCTTGGTTTCAAGTCAACGGCGTCTTGTTTTCAAAACATCTTTTTTTGGCACAAGATTTGCCACTTCCGTGCCAGCTTCAATCATTACTCCACCCTTCCAAGTTGGAAAATTACTGCTCCAGTCCTGCCATGAGAGGAACAGCTCGACCGCTCAGCAGTTAAGAAGCTTGTCAGCTGGAAAGCCGGCAGCCCAAGTTTGAGACCGAAACACCACATGATTGGGGTGAGCTCCCGTCCTCTCGCCCCAGCTCCTGCCAACCTAGAAGCCTGAAAACATGAAAATAAATAGGTACCACTCTGATGGGAGGGTAACGTTGCTCTGTTACATCATGCTCCCCACATGACCATAGAAGTATCTTCAGAAAGCACCGGCTTGATGGTCTTGAAACGGAGATGAGCACCATCCCATAAAGTCAACAATGACTAGGAGTAAAATCCACAGGGATTCCTTTACCATTTTTACATGCCCCTTGGGTGGGGTGTGCGTCCCCCCAACCTGTGGGCCGTGGCTATTTGCAACTGGGCCGGCGTGCACGCGAACCACATAAGCAGTGCTCCACAAAGTTTTCTCTCTTGTCTGAATGTAGCTGCCTAGTCCCCCCACCCCTCTCCCTCCCAGCTGGGCTGCCAAACCGCCTGCTCCAAAAGCAGAGCAGCGAGAGGAAAGGCCTGATTTTCTAAGACTGCCTATGACAGGGGTGTCAAACTTGGATTTCACTGAGGGCCGCATCAGGGTTGTGTTTGACCTGGGGGGGGAGGACGGGGGGCAGCTCAACATCACTTGTGTTGGGGCACCTGTGGTGGCCTGAGGGCTCCTCCAACGTAAAGATTTCCGAGCTCCGTTTTCAGCTTCAACAGCCTCCTGCAACTTTCTGCCAACGAAAACGGAGCCCTCCTGAGCTCCGTTTTGTTGGCAGAAGTTGATACTGTAAACTGAGATGGTTGTAAAGCATTATGGGGCAATATATAAGTTTCCAGGATGGCCTGGCAGGCCAGATCTAAGGACCCCTTCACAGACACCCCTGGCCTATGAAGTTGTGCAAGATTAGAGGAGATGCCAATACGTAAAATCACTGCTTCCTGACATGCCAACTTCCTCTTTCGTCTGAAATTAAAAACTCTGGAGTCTTATCAATGCAATAACTCCATAAACTCTTGCAAACAATCTCGGTTTAATAAAATTAAGCTGTAATATATTAAACTTTGTTTAATAATGTACAAGAAGAAAAAACGTTCAGCCATCATGTGACTGTCCTTGTGAAACTTAAGTAGATAGAAACAGAAAGCATCCAGGTTACAATCCACAAGAGCGAAAACACACCATTTCAGCATCATCCTGAAACCCAAATGCAGAAACGGGAAAATGTTTTTATATGCAAAATAATCCCTGAGTGGAAAAGAATGACTTTGGAAAAAGAATAATGCAATTCTAGGGTGTTCCACGCAGAGAGGCTCAAATGGGGGGAAAAAATTAATCTGAGCATTGCAAGCAGAACCCAAAAGAATTTTCTTTTACTTGTACTAAAATGATAAATGCAGGTTTTGAATAATATTTTTGCCTCCAAAGAGACTCTGAGCATCTAGAAGTGAGACGAGGCCATCAAAACCATACTTAAAAAATTTGCATCAATCATGAGTGATAAGAGATCACATCATCACATCAACTTCAGCTCTCATTCTGAAATTATACTGCAGCTCCCAACACGGCTGGGAGAGCCCACACAATGTCAAAAAATGCTAGAAATCTCACAACTTGGGTTCAAATGTCTATTTGCAAAATGGGCAGCTGCAGGAATTTTGGGCAACCCTCTTACTCTAACCCATATCTGGGGATTTGGATTGTCCCAATTCAGGAGCCAAGGTTACAAAATATCCCTCCTTTTCCAAGTGTCATGAAATTATGCACCACTCAACTTCAGATTCAAACCAGTTTTTTTTTTTTTTTTACATTTGTATCCCAAAAAGNTTTTTACATTTGTATCCCAAAAAGGACTATTCATTTACAATATGTATGGCTAACATGCAGGGAATCAGCCTGAAAATCTGCATGATGGGAAGGAAGAGAGGACAGGAAAACAGGGGAGAGGAAGGAAAGAGTTCACAAGTCTTCTTTTGCACAAATCCCATTCTCTCTCTTAAGTTTGAAATGTAATGACAAAAAGAACTTCTAGATTAAGTGGATTGCTGAAAAAAAGAAAGCTGCTTGAAAGGAGTCATATTTGCAATTTGCTCTATCTGAAGACACGCGTCCACATCTAATGTTGACTTGCTAAATTGGCAAAATAGGAAACCCCTTCGTGCTTGAAACCTAAGAAAATACTTTCTGCTATATTGTGTAACATGGGTGGGAAATTATGGCTCCTTTACCATCTGCGGGCTTCGACTCCCAGAATTCCCAGCATGGATGGCTCAGGAATTCTGGGAATGGAAGTCCGCAGGTAAAGGGGCCTTGGTTGCTCACTTCCGCTTTGTGGTAGTATTAATAGGCTCAAGTGTTACCTTCTGTGAAAAAGCTATTTACACCTTATCTTTTACATGTGTTGTCAGGTATTATCAAGCACAACTTTTCTTCATTTTTGGCATTAACTTCCCCTGCGCGTTTTTTTTTTTTTCCTAAATATGCTGGTTGCACAAGATTGCACACTCCGCGCAGGCGAGCGTGGGATCCACTCTAGCTGGAATCAAGCGGTCCTGTCAGAAGGAATCTGCCTCTCTTGCACTTGGCCCCAGACAGATGAGGTACAAAACTTCGCACCGCTCTCAAGCCATGGCTTCGGTGATCTACGGTTCCCTTCCTTGAAGCTCTGAGCTGGCCTCTCATTGCACGTCCAGCCACGTCTGTCTTTAGCTTCAAAGTCTACATTCGCTCTCTTTGATCCAGCCCTTCTTCCTTGGCCACGTTGGGACATTCAAGCTAGTGTCCGGAGAAGAAAGAGGAAGTTTATGGGCCCAGTTAGTTTGCCACAGCTGGAGGCCCCTCTGGCAGGAGGGAGGCGAAGAAAGTCTTGAAGAAAAGCCAAGCTGTGCTCATGAAGGAAACAGCTGGGGCCGGCTGGTTCTCGCCGACAGCCTCCGAATTCTCCCTTTCATTTTGTTCTCTTGGGTTTTCCTCCTGCTGAGATAAGGGGAAAAAACAAAAATGGAATTATATGGCGATACTTCCTCCTAGCGATCTCCAACTATTGGCATAGCTTGACTAGGCTGAAGTTGGAACCTTTTTTCTTCTACTTTTGGTTGACTTTAGGCAAAATCCCTGCAAGCAGCATATGTTTACAGCATCGTAAATTTCCTGAAAGTAGCTTGTGCGTTACAACCAGAGCAGAGTTTAAACTGTCCATTGCTGGCAAGACCGTTGAGTAAGTTTTGCTCCACTTTTATGACCTTTTTCTGCCACAGTTGCTAAGCAAATCATGGCAAGTATTAACTGAGTAAATGAATTGACTTTGCTTGTCAGAAAGTTGCAAAAAGTGATCATACAACCTCGGGACCGTCGTAAATATGAATCAGTTGCCAAATATCCAAATTTTGATCAGGTGACCACGGGGAAACCTGTGTGAAAAACTTTTTTCAGCGCCGATATAGCTTCAAATGGTCACTAAATGGTTATAAATTAAGGACTACTTGTGATCTTATCTTTTAAGGATACTTCAGCCCCAAATATCCTAGGTATTAATGTAATTATTCTCATACTGTATTATTAAATACTGCAATAATTACATTGGCAGGATCCAGGGTGAGCAACATCAGTTTTTTTTCTGGCACTGTTTTCTTCCTAAGACTAAAAGAACTCAGTGCCACAGGCTCTCCTACAACTGTGTGGTTTAAATAATAAACTTTCACTATGACCTAGAATAAAAGGTGATGCTACCCAACCAGTTTTTGATTAGTTGTTAAGGTCCTGGGCCAATAACCAGGAAACTGAGTTCTAGTTTTTGCTTTAGACATGAGGTCAGCTGAACCTGGGCCAGTCATTCTCTCTCAGCTCACGCCACCTCACAGGGTTGTGTTTATGAGGAAAGAGAACGAAGGAGTATTCAATATCTTTGCTACCTCCAGTTACTTATACAGTAAGAAAGGTGAGATAAAAATGTCTACGGAAATTCAGGTCATGGTTATCCCAAAGGTGCTTTTTCAAGAGGCAGCGAGCTGGAGTTTCTGTTTTTTCTTTGAAGACGTTTCACTTCTCATCCAAGAAGCTTCTTCAGCTCTGAGGAAGCTTCTTGGATGAGAAGCGAAACATCTTCAAAAGAAAACAAGAAATCCATTTGCCTCCTCCTGAAGAAACACTTTTAGGATAAAAATCTTATGAATATATTAATTTATATTTTATTATATATAAAATTATTTATTATATATTTTTATATATAATAAAAATATATTTATTTTATATAATATATATATATATATATTTATATATAATATAAAAATATATATTTTAATATATAAAATAAACCTACTTGCTAAATAAAAATGTCTAAAATACTTCCAACAGGAGTACAGCACCATCACCAGCCAATTTTGGGTAGCTGCCTCTTGTTCGGGTTTATCGTCCAAGTGACACAAGGATATCAAGTGGCAGTTGATACAGGACAGACACCTGCCATGATCCAGGAACTGAACTCTCCAGAACAATTTGTTCTGTTCCCTTTGGCTGTGCCATGCTTCCCTGTTCCAAGGATGGTTCGGGGATTAATTTTATTTGTCCAATTTATTTGCGGCCATCTCGTGGTTCAATACAACTCTGAGTGACTTAATTCCCAATGTTCTCTCAACTGAAACGCATTAGTTAGACAAAGCAGGTCCGTCTGAAGGCCAAACCACCTGGGAACAGCCAACCTATTTCCCGCCATGTTGTTGCACTTCCAGATACAGTTACATCCTTAAGACACAGCTGAGCCTAAATTATTCTGTTGCGCTAAGTGAGTTTTGCCCCATTTTATAACCTTTCTTGCCGCTATTAAGGGAATCACTGCAGTTCTTAAGCTAGCAACATAGTTAAGTGAATCTGGCCTCCCCATTGACTTTGCTTGTCAGAAGGTCGTAAAAGGGGATCACGTGAGGCAAATGCCATAAACATGAACCACTTGCCAAACATCCACATTTTTGATTACAGGACCATGGGGATACTGGAACAGTTTAAGTGTGAAAAACTGGTTCTAGTCACTTTTTTTCAATGCAGCTGTAACTTCAAATTTCTTTATGTATTGAATTTAAGTTGCACATGGCAGGTTACAGAATATAAACCTATTATATATATATTATATGTGCTGTTCAGCATCCTTTGGGTATTATACCACGTCACTTGTAGTTGTTGCTTTTAAAGTTGGAGCAACGTTTCGGCAGAATCTCATCTGCCATCATCAGGCTTCTGTATAGTGTTTGTCCGTAACGGCTGTGAAAGCCTGACTCACAGTCAAACACAATACAGAAACCCGATGATGGCAGATGAGATTCTGTCAAAAAAACGTTTCTGCCACGTTGCTACAACTTTAAAAGCACAACTACAAGGACGTGTGAAAATACCCAAAGGAAGCTGAACAGCATACATGTAAGTACCCACAAAAACTTAAATATATACATATACATACATCCATCCATACATACATATGACAACATAAAATATGAGGAACCAGATTGTTAGGGACAAGAGGCTGACTCTGTAAACCACTTAGAGAGGGCTATAAAGCACTATGAGCAGTATATAAGTCTAAGTGCTATTGCCATTTAAAACAATACAACTAATAAAAAAGAATCAAATAAATATTTATAGTAAAATCACCCCCATCCCCCACCAGCATCTCACACAAGCCATTTGATGGGCTCCATCCTTCTCTGGGTTCCCCAGGCCCACTGGAAGAACCAGGTCTTCTGTGCCTTCTANAAGAACCAGGTCTTCAGTGCCTTCTAGAAGAGAATCAGAGTGGGGGCCATTCTAATCTCTGGGGGAAATGATGTTGCAGCGAGAGAGAATCACCACGGAGAAAGCCCTTCTTCTGGGTCCCACCAGGTATATCTCCCTTGGGGATGGGACCCTTAGCATTCCCTGCCTCCCTGCTCTGATGGGTTGGGTAGATGTGACTGGCAAGAGATGTCCTCCTTCAGATCACCTGGTTCTGGGCCATGAAGGGCTTTAAAGGAGACAACCAGGACCATGAATTGCACCCCGGAAGCAAATCGGCAGCCAAGGCTACTCCCGCACATGTGCACGCTGAGGTCTGCACAAAACCATATGGGTTGCTGTATTTTGCACCAACGGAATGATAATTAAATGAATGGTTGTAAGTGGAGGATTACCTGAAATGCCCCGGAAGAACCTAATCGTGGTCCAAAGGGAGTAAACCCTTTGAACTCTGAAGCACACTTAGCATGGAAGCAAGGCCCCACTGAACCAGCGCATTTCACCCTGGGTCCATTCTGAAAGCCAAAGCTTCAGGATGCTCTCTGGCACGAAACTTACTTGCAAATTGTTATTCTGATCTTGATTAACGGCAGCTTGGACAGGAACGTTATTCGGTGGTGGTGGTGGTGGCTGGGCTGGCCTTCGCCTGAAAGGGAACCAGCCGACTTGGTGCCTACGAAGAGAAGACATTGGTAAGAGAAGCAAACCCTCTTGAGAGACAATCAGATTCTGTCTTTTAGTTGGGCATCTATCTATTCTCTCAGCAAGGGACGTCATGGCTCAGTGGCTAAGACGCTAAGCTTGTTGATCAGAGAGGTTGGCAGTTCGAATCCCGAGCGCCGCGTCATGGATTGATCTCCTGTTCCTTGTCCCAGCTTCTGACAACCTAGCAGTTCGCAAGCACATAAAAATGCACCTAGAAAAATAGGGATCCCTTTGGTGGGAAGGGAACAGCGTTCTGTGCGCCTTGTGTTTAGTCCTGCCGGCCACATGACCATGGAGACGTCTTTGGACAGCGCTGGCTCTTCGGCTTTGTAACAGAGATGAGCACTGCCCCCGAGAGCCAGGAAGAACTGGCACATATGTGCAAGGGGAACATTTGCCTATTCTCTCAGCAGGGACACAGGAGTGCTCTGCCCTTTTCAGCATGCTTCCACACTTCCAGCCTAGTCAAATATCTCTATTTGCTGGTAAATTTGCTTCCAAATACAGGTAGACTTTGACTTATGACCACAATCCAGCCCAAAATTGCCTTGAGCCAAGTGAGACAGCTGTTGAATTTTGCCCCATTTTATAACCATTCCTGCCACGGTTAAGTGAATCACTGCAGCTGTGTAGGTAATACAGCTGTTAAGCAAAATCAATATGGAAGGCAGATTCACTCACCAGTGGGTTGCAAAAGGAGATCACATGACCTTGGGACACTGCAACCGTCATATAGGTAGCCCAGAACCGAGCCCAAAATTCCTTTTGCTAAGTGGAACATTACTGAAATGAATTTTGCCCCATTTTACATCCTTTCTTGCCACATTCGTCAAGTGAATCACCGCAGTTAATTACCTAACTTAAATTGTTAAGTGAATCTGGCTTCCCCACTGAGTTTGTTTGTCAGGAGGTCGCTGCAACCGTCATAACTATGAGTCAGTTGCCAAGTGTCCGTATTTTGATCACATGGCTATGGGGTGCTGCCACGGTTGTGTGAAAAATGCCGTTGCATCTTTGAATGGTGAAACAATGAACTGTTGTAAATCCAGGACTGACTGTGTACATGCCAATTGCCAAGCATCCAAATTGTGATCACGTGACCAGGGGGAATACTGCAATGGTGAAAAACGGTTGTAAGTCAGTTTTCAATGCTGCTGTAACTTTGAACAGTCACTAAACAAATGACTCTAAAACAAGGGCTAAAGGCAAAGGTTCCCCTCACACATGCGTGCTCATCGTTTCCGGCTATAGGGGGCAGTACTCATCTCCATTACAAAGCCGAAGAGCCAGCGCTGTCCTAAGACGTCTCCGTGGTCATGTGGCCGACAGGACTAAACGCCTTTGAAGGCTCACAGAACGCTGTTCCCTTCCCACCAAAGGGGTCCCTATTTTTCTATTTGCATTTTTTTATACAAGCTTTTGAACTGCGAGGTTGGCAGAAGCTGAGACAACGGGAGTTCACTCCATTGTGCGGTGCTAGGGATTCGAACCGCCAAACTGCCAACCCTTCTGATCGACAAGCTCAGCATCTCAGCCACTGAGCCACCGCATTCCCCTAAAAGGCAATAACTGTCCCCAAACTCCAAAGGCTATTAAC